>VZTA01026286.1:0-166037 GCA_013398855.1 Mohoua ochrocephala
GCCGGCGGCACGGACGGACGGCACGGACGGGACGGACCGGAGCCGAAGCCTTCACCCCCTCGGGCGGGCGTGAGACTGAAGCAGCGTTGCTTCACCCTTCCCAGAAATAGCGGAAGCGCCGGGACAGGGTGAAAGCCGCGGCGGGATTTCTCAGTCGGGGGATGAGGCTCCTCTTCTTTTTGTTCTTTTTTTTCTTTAAAGCCCAAGACAGCGTGGGGTTTGTTTTGTTTAGTTTTGAATTGCACCTTTTATTTTGGAGGAAGGGAAGTGAATCGTCCCCTGAATAAGCCGGCATGGCCCCGGCCCGGCGCTGGGCGAAGCCGGGCTCCCAGCCCACAGCAGCCGCCATCCCTGCTGCTCCCGGCCGTGTGTCCCACATCCCAGCACCGTAACCCCTCGGCTCCGCGCTCCGGACTAGTGACCTCGGCCGGGCGCTCGCCGGGAGCTGGCCTCAACCTCCCCTTTCTTGCGGAGAGTTCACAGTGAGCTGCGGAGGCCGCATCTTCGGTGCTTCCAGAGCCAGCCGTCAGGTCTCCTTTATCTTCTCGGCTTGCTTAAACAAGCTGTTATATTAAAAATGTATCTAAACCCCAGATTTGTTTTGAAAAAGTCACTTTGTTCAGCCACTATTAGTACTGATTTCTTTCAGCATTTTACCCTTTTTCTGCAAGATGATTTGTTCTTAAATGTCAGTATTTTCACTGGAATGCTACAGAGGAGAAATCATCTTGTGAATCATGAAGAACACAAACTATTCTACCTTGAAGGGTAATCAGGGATGGGTTTACAGTGCCGAGCACTTCATCTAAGTGAAAATGAGACTTTATTTGCTGGTCACTACTTATAGCTTTCTCCTTGAGAGTGGACTCTCTTTAGGAGTAAGGAGAACCTCTAGTGCATGTTTGCATACTGTAATATCTCTTGTTTTTCAGGTCTCTGAAATTTGCTGCCTTTCCCAGTTCAATTCACTACTTAAATGAACAGTATAACTTTCTTCTCTGTCCATGAAGCAGGTTATAGGATGTTCAGTATTGCATGGTATATGTACCATACAATGACCATGTTTTCCCCTAATAACAAGAGTATGATCAATTGTGTCCTACTTGCTGATAAGCTTTTGTGATTGAGTTGATATTCTGCATTATTTAAACAATCTGGAGCATAAATTCTGCATGAGGTAGTTAAACTGTTTTCTAATCTCCTAGTTCAGATTTATCTTCCTTACCTTTTCAGTGTTTTCATGCTAAGGTTAGAAAGCACATTTTTGAACTGTATATGTTTTCAGAGAGCTTCAGGTTCTATCATTTATGCCTTAGGACTTTAGCAAATGGTCTTTGGTCAGTGTTTTGCAGAGGGTTAGACAATTATCCTGTTCTGGTTTTAGATCTCAGGATAGAGAGTAAAATTGAGATTATACTGGACAACTGATTAAAAAAACCATTCCCTTTCATTTGCACTCTTTGTATTTACAAGCATAATACCCAGGCAAAGATAAGATTATATCAGTGGTATTCTTCACCACTTATAAATATAGGGTTAAATATTGCACTTGCTAGCCTTACAGCAATAATGCTTGGTGCAACAAGATTTAAATCAAGTTTTCATAGCAGACCTGTAAATATGGACTCAACCTTTTCCCAGATTTCTTGTCCTGGAGTGTCTGCAGTTCCTCCCCCTCAAATCTCCCTGTTGCCACTGCAACTGCGGGAGAAAGCTACTTTAACGTAAGCTAAAAGAAACACCTTTTCTATTTTTTTCTGCTATTTCATCATTATATTACAGGATCCATACCATAGGAAGTTATGAAAGCCAGAAGCATAAATGTGTTCAAAGGAGATTGCACACAATTACGGACAACACGTTCATTCATGACTGTTCAACCTAATGCAGCTTCTGGCTCAGGAAGTCTGTGCTTCACTGATTACCAGAAGTTGAGAGGGTAGCTGGGGGAGGGCTTATGGTCTGCATGATGTGTTGCTGACAGTCTTTCTCTCAGCATCTAGCTGTGTCCTTTAGCAGAAAGGGATACACAACAGGAGGGACATTGTGTCTGATTTGTTATGGTCATTCTGTGCCTGCTTGACAAGATACACAAGTTTACAAACAACACTGAGAGGGAAATTATTTTATGTATTCAAGTAGGCCTTAGGCTCACTTGAAATCTTTACTAGTGTTGTGGGTATGACATGTATCACACATCTAAGATATTGAAGGAATCCTTCAATAGGAAAATGGTACAGAGAGACTGGGGTGGGGGATAACACGACCTGGAGATGCTCTGGCTCAACATCATCAGTCCATGTGCTTCTTCAACCAGTCGATGTATTTGGATACCCTTGTGTAAACCCCATAGCTGCCTTCAACAGCACAGCCCTTTCCCCAGCTGACAATCCCAGTCAGAAACCAAGTGCTCTCGTACTGTGTAGCATGAGGACCACCGCTGTCTCCCTTGCAGGAGTCCTTAACTCCAGACAGGTCTCCTGCACAGAACATATTCTCTGTAATATTTAAGTTGGTCTCCTTTTCACATTCTTGTGTCTTTACACGTGGCAAATCAACTCTCATCAGAACAGAAGAGGTGGCACCACCATCTATTAGGCGTCCCCATCCGCTTACTGTGGAGAACTTGATGGTGGACAGTTGATACACGGCAAACCTTTTCTCAGGCAAACATATTGGCACCACGTAGTCAGTGAGATTCACCGGTGTTTCCAGGTTCAAGAGGGCAATATCATTATTGACCTGTCCATTCGTGTATCCTTCGTGAATGATCATCCTGGCGACTCCACTTTCTTGCTCAGTTTTCTCATCGACATTTATTTTGTGTTCACCTGGAAAAGTTATTAATCGCAAGTCATGTCAGGTAGCTCCTCGATTCCTTGGAAGCTTGAGGATATAGGGTGTTTCTTGTCTGACACTTCTGAGGACAATTACCTTGTACTACCAAAGCCTTCTAATCTGGTTTTATCAGGATGAGAATCTGCCACCACCTTGATAAGATGAGGAGGGGAAGATACATACCCAGTCTCACCCGAAGCTGTTTAGGGTGCGTGTACTCCAAACAGTGAGCTGCAGTGACCACCCACGCTGGGGAAAGCAGGGTACCACCACACTTTTCTTTCTGATCCTGTATTATAAGGGCCTGCCAACATAAAGCAAATTTGTCATGCATCAAATGTGCTGGACATAAATCTCAGTGGAGATGGGTTTCATATCGCTTCTT
The DNA here is from genome assembly GCA_013398855.1 of Mohoua ochrocephala. NCBI lineage: Eukaryota > Metazoa > Chordata > Aves > Passeriformes > Acanthizidae > Mohoua > Mohoua ochrocephala. The sequence goes on from VZTA01026286.1 coordinate 3,224, forward strand.
TCTGTCCCTTTGTGCAACTGTGTTCGACAATACCATGCTGACTGCATGGAGAACTTAGCAGAAGTCTTCCCATTGACATTTTCTTCATCTTTTAGTATGGACGCTGCCTATTATGGCCCAGAGTGTGTCCCTGGAAGTTGCAACTAAAATTCTTGCTGGCAGTAAAGTTAAGGACTAAAGGATCAGGAGATAGAGACAACTGTGCTACCACTCTACTCCTATGCAACCAGGTACTCCAGAACAAGGCTAAAGTGCTTAAGTGAAATAGGTGGATCTGCTGACCATGGATGAAGAAGGAATTTGGTTATCAAGACATGGCACTTTTTATGAATTTTTAACATAATAGATTTAAAGCAATGAATTTAAGATAGTGATTCCATAAGGAAATTTAAAAAATGAAAGCAATGAAAGATTTTTGAAAACTCACTTGCCATGGACATTCACCTGGAGGACAGATTAAACCACCTACTATTCTCCCTCTTGCAGTTGAATTTTTTTTTGCCAGGACTGGTATTTTTCCACATGGGTATTTCACTGGAAAAAAAAAAGACCAACAAAAACAAACAAACAAACAAACAAACCCCAAACCAAAACAACAAAAGGCAGCAAGTGGGATTTTACTGTACTGAATTCACAGCGAAATGTGTAAGGTCTTCAGCGAAGCCATGTTAGCTGAAGAACTGATTTCTAGTCTAGGAGCACGGATTCTCAAAAATAATGTAAAGCAGCTCAGCAGGTAAGTAGTCTTTTTTGTTTAGAAACAGCTAGAAATGCTCTTACAATTAGAGTTCAGGCCCTTTGACACATATTCACCTACCATAGGTCTTTGCAAACAATTAACCTGCTTAAGATACATGTCCACACAATGAGGTAGGCTGCAGGCTGGAGCGCAGGAGTGACCCTGACAAGCTCCGTAGTCTACACATTTTCATTGTCCCTCCTGACTTTAAGTCAGTTGTACCAAGTGCACAGCATCTGTGGCAGGGTGAGACAGAGGCTTAATCATGGGGTGTACATCTTGCCATCCTTTGTTTGGGCAGAGCCAAAGATGTCCTGAGAGCACACACTGTCTTCTGGTGTGCCTCTCCCAGACTACCTTGTTTTCTTGTGCCCAGAGCATGCTGGATTCTTCCAGACTGCACATCTCTGTGTTCTGCCTGAGCCAGCATGTGAAGACTGGCACTAAAGGGAGCCAAATCCTGACTGAACTTGCAATAAGCTGTAGTGCAGAGGAAGTCTTGGTGTTTTCAGTACATCCTTCACCCAACCAAGTTTTCCTGTAAAGGGGAAGGTCTACCCTTGGGGGTGCCTGTGTGCCATGTGTCTGTGCTGTAACTGAACACACCATCTCTTCTGTCTGGAAGTCACTCTGTGATAACACTGTGAGGGGGAGGGCTCTTTTTCTACCTCTTTGGGAGCCAGGGTCCTACAGTCTCTGCTGAGCTGCATGCAAAATCTCCATGGGTCTGTAAGTACTTCAGCTGACATGAAGACAGCGTCAGGGTTTTGCAGGTACACACGAGGTGTGGAGACTAGCTTTGTGGTGGCAGCTGGTGGAAGATTAGAACAGACATAACACATAACACCCATAGTCTCTAATGCTGTGTGTAGGGCAACACAAATCTGGGCCACTGTGGGAGATGACACAGGGACAGTGAGGGGACTGTCAGCCTGGCAGTTACACAGTTTTCTCTACTTGCAACACACGGTCAGTTCTCTGGCTATTTTGGTCCCCAAGAAGCAAGCAGCAACAAATACATCTTCCTTGCAGGGAAAGATGCACTGAAAAGCCTGTGAGGAATTTAGAATTCTTTGTTCTCAACTTTTAACAAAAGCAGCTTTTCCATCATGTGGTATTGCAGAATCTGTTAATAAGGGATAAGCACATTAGTAGACATTTTTTTCTAATGAAATTGCTGCTGTTGAGAGCTAGCTTGTCATTACCAGCTCTCTGCATGAGTGCTCCATTGAGGTGTGTGTAGGGGGGCATCGCCCCTCAGAATTACTTTGCATGCTCCCTGCAGCTCTGTCCATTATGTTGTTATGTTCATATCCCCAGGGGTCTCCTTTTCCCTCTAATAAAGTAATTCAAGTGGGCATCTGCAATAGAGTCAGGTGGCAGCTTATGTATTGGCAAAATTATTAACTTTCAGCTTAGTCCCAGCTGGAATTTACCTTGCTAGATGAAAGAAATATCTAGCCATAGTGTCTATAGGAATACTAAAAGTGTGCTATTCCTAGCAATTAGGAAAAGAAGAGAAAGAAGAGAGAGAAGAGATTGAGAGAAAGAGGAAGGAAGGAAGGAAGGAAGGAAGGAAGGAAGGAAGGAAGGAAGGAAGGAAGGAAGGAAGGAAGGAAGGGAAAGAAAGAGAAGAAAGAGAAAAAAGAGAAGAAAGAAAGAAAGAAAGAAAGAAAGAAAGAAAGAAAGAAAGAAAGAAAGAAAAAGAAAAAGAAAGAAAGACTGTTTTTCTTTGGTTTTAAAAGAAACCTCTCTTGACTCCTGCGCTGAAATAAATATAATAATAAAATCTAGTCACAATTTCAGATTGGAGACACAACAGTAAAACTAATCTGCCACCAAAGTATTTTCCTACTGTGGGTGTAATCTAATACAAAAAAAGGACTTGTGAGGCCCAGAGCCCCTCCACTCACCAGCTACTCCTCAGCCTGACCCCAAATCCCTGACCACCTACTGCCCTGCTTTATTTAGATCACCTAGTGAGGAGCTTGTCTCCACTGCTCAGTTCTTTTCTACTCAACTAGTGGTGAGTGTGCTCCCAAAGGAAGAGAGGGGTTCAGCTTCCTCCTAGCTCTGAGCAGGTGGGATGGTCAAACCTGAATTTCCCACATTCCAGAGGAGTGGACCTCTGGGGCCAGGAAGAAGTCCAGAAGGATCTCTGCTTGCTGGGCATGCTGACAACTGCTCTTCTGGGGTGCCTAACTTGCACCAGAAGCCAAATGTATGATTTGGGACTCTGCCCATGGAGAAGAGATGAGGAACTGGTGTCTGAGGGTCATGCACTGCACCTCCTGACGTGTACACATTGAAAACTTTTCTTCCAGAGCTGGCTTAGACTTAGCATCAGGTTGGTAGTGTCTTACCTTGAGGGATGCAGGACACGCCATCACTCGCTAAAGTGTAATCATCATCACAGAAGCACAGTTGTCTTTTGGAGTGCCTGTCAGTACAGTACTGTTTGCAGCCACCGTTGTCAAAAATGCACTTCAGTTTGTCAGCCACAGCTGAAGTCAGAGAAAGAGCATTTAGGTTTCAAGACCTGGATTTTTGTGCTTAACATTGATAACTTGTAGTTGGAATGTTGTCAGGAAAGCAAGGCAGGAAAAAAGGTTTCTGTGATTTATGCAGCACAACTTCATCAGAAGTGCCTTCCCTCAAAAGCTAGGTAGGCCTGGATCTCCAGAGATTAGGGAAGAATAGGCTTTGCTTAAGAAATAGATGCCAAAAATTTAATCACTCAGCATTTATACAGTACCTGAGCTGTCTCAAGAATGGAAATACTGTAATTGCGTGGTAACCATTGTAATATATGACTGAATAATTATAATTCTTCGGTATTTTTTGATTTAGTAGGAGGATGCTCTGGGATGACTGTTGAGACTGCCTGCCTAGACTTGATGAGTGCCTAGCCCTTGTCCAGACTCTGCATGTTTTGAGGATGTAACACTCAATGTGCAGTGTCCTCTGAAATCAGTGGAAAGACGTGTATTAACTTCATAAACCACTGGATCCTTCCCTTTGGGCTTTGTACCATGCATATGCAGTGCAGTTCTCACATACTGCATCAAGCTTCTAAGTCAAAGTAACTTCAGCACTTGAGCAAGAAATAATTCCTCCTTTTCTCTCAGATGGTGTACAAAAGGCAATTTTTCTTTTTTTTCCATAAAGTCATTATTGGGCAATAATGACTGTGGCATTAATTAATTGGGCAATACCTGGGCAGTGCCTGAGGGCTATCTGGTTAGATCCATCACACAACACCGAAAGCTGTATGAACAGTAGCTGTCACAGCTGGAATGATGCAGAATCACAGAATCACAGAATCACAGAATATCCCGAGTTGGAAGGGACCAATGAGGATCACCAAGTCCAAATCCAGAATTCTAATGATTGCTACTGTTTATCTCAATGCCTTGCATTTGAATTAATAATGGCATTTTTGTTTTGTTAAGTTATGCCACAGCTGACCTTTTTCACAGTTTTTGCCCTCATATTCGACAGGACAGCGGCAAACATAATCCTGAAACTGGTCATCACAAGTCCCACCATTATGACAGGGGTTGGAGGCACACTGGTTAGGGTCTGTAAAACATTCAGTGTCAGTCCAGCTCATGCAAAGAGCTGCAGCAGTGGGAGTGTTCCACAGCTGTTTGAACATCCTGAATGATCGTACCGGAATAGGAGCGCCAGAACTCTTCCTGGAAGAAAAAGATGCGAGATTTAATTAAAGAAAAAGCAACTCAGGTCTTACAGCCCTTGTTGCACAGGATGAGTTACAGACAGAGTGATGCTGCTTCTGCCTTTATAGTTTGTGACAGTTAATATCCATAAAATATTCTGTTTTCTAGGTTGTACATTATTTTCATATGCTAATGGAGAGGGGCCTTGTTTAACACACAAAAATGGGTCATCCATAAATAGGCTCTGTATAGTTGAGGTGGGATTGACTGGAAAAGATATTGCACAATACAGTAATTTAAAGTATTGTCAGGGCAGGCATTATTGGGGGTTTGGGGAGATGACTTAGAGAGCATCCATTCTGCCACCATCCCCTAGATGGGTACTGCCTGGGATTGCCTGTGCAGTGTGCCATCCAGCAGCTCACTGCTGCTGCGTACCCCTGTAAATATAAAAGAAAAATGCAAGCAGCAGGACACAAAGCGCTTTTTTAACTCTAGTGGTTTAAAGTGTCAAAACACACCCTTGAGTAAGGACAATCCTTATGACAATGAGTGCTCACCTCACTCAGCCCTGTGTTACTTACTGTCCTTTCCACATCACGGTAAATCTCTCTTGCTTCCTCATAGGAACATATTTCTTCTATGCATTCTCGCTCTAGCACCCCCAGTTTTAGCTCTTCAAAGATGCTGTTGGCTCGTTTTTGCCTTTCCAAAATGCTGCTTGCCTCTTCCTTCTTTAGAAAGACTGAAAAACAGCAGCACGTGCAGTTTGTCATACAGCTGTGCTTGCCAGACAGAGAGGATGGGGGGACGATTTCCCCTGACAGCTTTTCTGCTTCCCAAGTGTTTTCCGAGACACTTTAGAAAAGAAATGGGCAAATGTGGAAGAGTCTCCTTTCTCTGGCCTGCCTCACAGGTAAAGTGACAACACAGGAATTTTAGAGATCCTGGAGCTTAGGAGAAGATGGCTTGTTACAACAGTGGTGTGTGGGTGTGGGTGTGTGTGTGTGTTGCATGTATGTCAGTGACTCCTAAGGTACTGTCACATGTCATATGCATCTTAACATGTGCAGCAGTTTCTTACAGCTGTGGCAGCTGCAAAGCCTGTGTCACTTTATCTAGCACTGGTGTACGTGGCAAAATCTGATTTTTCTGTACTTGATGCAGTCAGTCACAGTGACAGGTGGACCACAGTCGTGCCTTCACCCACAGCCATATGTTACTTCACACCCCTCCACTTACTGGACACGAAGAAGGGATTTATCCCACCACTAGTAGACCACAATTTAAGAACCACTGCTTTAATATATTATCTCTAGTTTTCTTCTGTGGAAAAGGTACATAGGAATACTAGACAATGCTGATTGCATTTCCTAGTGGAGCCTGTGAATGGCTCCTAGCTCCTGCCATCACCACAGACTACAGCCATGAAGGGATCTTCTTGTGTGTCTCTACCATGCTTTGGAAAGACATTGGGTACATAGGTTTGATAGCAGGCATCAGTAGAGCTCATTTCCTAGAACTGCATCAACTTGCAACTGGCAGAAGTGTGCACTGGAAATGTCATTGTCACCATGCTGACCTGCTCCCCAGCCTCAGGATATAAGCACATCACACAACTATGCTCTCCCGGTATAATTCAGGATAAGGAACAAGAAGTCTGAGTGCTGGTGTGTACTTTTGCTCCATGCACTACACAGAAAATTTCTTGAAATGATTATTTTTTCTTTTTTTTCCTAACTTTTATGTCAGTAGGGGATCTTCTAGAGCTTCATGACAACAGCTTACATTTCAGCGCTTTAACTATTTCACCTCTGCTTGTGGGTAGATTTGGAGATTGAGGCTGATGCATGTCTCCTGCCTTTCCCCGGGACATTCTCTCTGAAAGAGTGGAAGTCATCTTCTACCTGCTGAAAGGGCCCTGAGGGATGCTGAAGGACAGACTCATGTGTATTCCCACCAGTATACACCCAAACATAGATTTGAGAGGGTTTATTCCAGTCTGAAGTGATGTGAGGTGTCTGCATAAACATTTCTGTCTAATTCAGGATATTTGCATAATTACATGCAGAATAGTGGTAATTTCCCCCTGTATTTCAAAGTTACTTAGAGGAGTAAAGTATCGTGTGGCGTGCACTGAATTTATCCCTGGGTGCTTCGTAAACATTTGGTCATTACAGGAATGTCAGCTGGGCCTTTCTGCCTTGATTTCAGTCAGGCTCTATGCATTTGATATGGTTTTCCTTAAAGGCTTTTAATTAACCTTATACTGCAGATACACAGCACATGTATCAGTGCATGGGCACAGGCTCTGCCAGAGGAGCGTGCCTGAGCACATGGCTGGGGATGAGCACATGGCTGGGGATGAGCACACGGCTGGGGACGTCCATCCGCTCTTATGTTGGCATTATCCGCTTATTTGTATTGGATCACTTCTGGCTTTGCTGCCTGTTTTTCCACCTTTTGTCACTGCAGCACAGGAGACCCAGTCGATGGCTAACTGGGAGTCTGAGAGCACTGGGTCTGCTTTATTAATATGGGAGCTGGTTTTTGGACACATACTGAGCAACTGAAGAGCTACCTCCTCTCTGCCTTCTACTGCTGCTGAAACAGGGTGGATCCTCCCCTCTTTAATTGCTCATCAGCTGAATGACAGGCTATTGATGCTTTGCTTTGAAAAATGTCCCAGTTCTATATGAAATACAGTAAATCCCAGTTCCTTTCTTCATGTAGACAGCTGGTGGTTTGCCTGCTGTCTGTGCACCAAGATAATAAATTAATTTAGCAGTCTAGAGGTGCTTTTCCTTAGTTGGCATAACAAGTGCATGGAGCCATTGCTGAGAGTAAATAAGAGCTTTAGAATAACGCACAGGCGCAGCAGGAGACAGGACAAACATGCAACAGTGCTCAAAACCTGCAGTGGAAATCATCTCAGTAACAGGAAAGAGGTCCATTGCCAGTAAACATAATTACAGCCATATCCCACAACATACCTGCATCCAGAGAATGAGGAGGAATCAGTAGCAGAAAGCACAGAAACAAAGCCACACACTGCCTGGAAATCATGATGAACCCTGTGAGCCAGTGTCCTGGTAGTGTATTGACATTTCAGCAAGGACTGTTTGGCCAAAGGGCTCAGCCTCAAGTGCTTGGAGCCAGAGGAGGGGCTGGCGAGTCATGGAAGCAGCAAAATATCCGTGACAACCTGGCGAGCTGAGCAGAAGGGCACATGCAAATCCTGCAAAGTGCCCTTTTCACACAAGCAGGGAACTTGGTTTTGAAGTGTGCTCCCCTGACTCATGCAAAGGCTACGCTGATTGCACAGGCTACTACCCCTGGCCCTGCATTTTCCATTTAATACACCTTTTCCATGAGAAACAAGAACGCTGGGACCCTGAATCCATAGGACAGGCATTAACTTGGCCACACAGCACCGCATGCAGAGAGCAGTGCTGTGATACTTACCTCGCATCAGCAGTCAAGATGTGGCCTTTCAATGCTTTTGAGTATGGTTGTACCACAGGCATCTGTCTGTTCTCATTTTTCTATCACCAGTTGAAACTCTGCACTTCTGCCTGAATTTGCTTGGAGACACTAATTAACCAGCAAGAGACACCCTACACTGTTTCTCTCCATCTTTGCTGCCAGAGCCACATGGCCTGCACAGGTTGTACCAGCTGGAAGTGGCACTGAGCTGATCCACGTTGTGCTTCATTAGTAACTACAGGGGCTTGAGGGGCCACTTTGCAGACAGTGTTTTAGCTAGAACATAAGCAGTCCCCTGATTTAATGGAAATCAATTAGTGGCATCAGACTGGAGAGCTGACAACATTCTTGGGGAAATATTTACCTAAGATAGCAGCAAGGTAAAGGGCATGTTTGTCTATGAGAAGTGAAGCATTGCCTGAAGGCTGGAGTGTTTTTCAGGCTGTTCTCCCCTTCCTGCATGGAAAGGAAGGAGGGTCAGCCCTGCATCTGAATGCTACAGCAAAGGAAATCAGCAGCTGGAGTTTTACTTTGCTGCCAACGCTCAGCATCACTCCCTGCAGAAGTTGTGATTGCTTAGGAAAGTCAGGCTCCTGGCTGTTGTTTCCATGCAGTCCTGTTGTTTAGGGGCAGTACACACAGCTGGATATTCTGCTTTGAAATCACTTTCCCAAGAGGCGGTATCCAGGCACTCCTCTGGATCCCAGCCTGGTTAATTCCCAGCAGCCCGGTTCCTGGGATGGCTGGGAACAGATGGCATGTCCTTCCCAGGCAGAGGAAGGAGTTACTGGAATGCAAAAGAAGATACAGCAGTCCTATGCTGCTTTTTGGGAACCCTCTCCATACCTCACAGCCTGCCAACATAACCCTTACTCCTTCTTCACTTGCCTGTGGCAGTGAGTTGAAAATAGCAAGTGCATGTTCAGATTAGCAAGACCAGTTAAATTAGCAAGACCAAGAAAATTTCTTTTTATCTCATCTTCTTGGAAAAGATCTAGCCCCATCTAGCTGCATGAGTCACACAGATCAGAGAATGAAGTTCTGCCTTCTCTGCCTGAGGCCAGCCTGAGCCTGCACGTATGCCCCCCACTCCCTTCGTTTCCTTACGCTGGGTGGGCATCTCCCTGCCAGGGAGGGTGGGGCTGCCACTCCACAGTGGCATTGCAGCACCTCTGCAACCTCTGCCTTCTTTGTAATGTGCAGATTCTGTAGGCGTCTGATGCAGTATTTTCCTTTTGCCTTCCTTCCTCTGCTGGCATCCCTTAAACTGGAAAGGTTTTGCTTTTATTTCTTGGGAATACAGCCAGACAGTTATTTTTAGAGCCCAGGAAGAAGCCCAAGTGCTGGGAACAAGAGTCAGTTCATATGAGGACCGTCCTTCTTCCAAGAAAATTAATGCAATTAGGATCCATTGGGATGAACCTGAGAAGGGTCACTGAGGATTCAGCACTCCCAGGACTACATTACAGCTCTTGAGGAACTTCATACTGACAGATTCCATCACAAAGCTGTTTCCTACTAACTTCAGCCGAGCTGAAGTAGTTTCCTACTAACTTCGTTGCTTAAAGAGCTGTGTTTTTAAAGGAGAGCTCCCCTTCCTTACAGTCTTAGACCCCAAATGTTCTGTTTTCAGCTGGCATAGAGTTGATTTTCTTCTCAGTAGCTCGAACAGTGCTGTGGTTTGGATTCAGTGTGAGGATAACGATAACATACTTATGTTTCATCTGTTGCTGAGCAGTACTTCTCCTGTCAGGGTCTTTTCAGGGTCTCATCCTCTGCCAGTGTGGAGCTGCACAAAAGCAATGAGAGAGCATGGCCAGGGCAGGTGACCCAAACTGGCCAAAGGAATATTCCATAAAATAGAATGTCACGCTCTGTACATAAACTGGGGGGAGTCAGCTGGGAGGGGATGATCACCGCTTGGAAATAGGGTGGGCATTGGTCAGTGGGTGGTGAGCAACTGTATTGTGCATCACTTGTTTCTCTTGGGTTTTTTTTCTCTCTCTCTGTGCCTCTGCTTTTTATACTACTAATATTATTACGTTAGTATTATTAATATTATTATATTTTACTTTGCTTCAGTTATTACTGTTCGATTATTGCTGTTCTTATTTCAACCTGTTTTTCCTGATTCTCCTCCTCATCTCCTGGGGAGGTTGGCATTGAGTGAGCAGCTGCCTTGTACTTACTTAGTGTCTGGGATTAAACCCTGACAGTTCCCTTGGTGCTCAACATAGGGCCTGGAAAGTTGAGATGATGGCTGATCTGACCAGAGAGTATTAAAACAAGTTCTTTTTAAGCCTTCATTGCATTGTTTAATAGTCACTGGTCACGGTGCTGATTTATTTGCCACCAGAGTGGTTGTGCTTGTTCTCAGGGTTGTGTTATGCAATACCTTACTTGCAGCATTTGTTTGCTGTTTTGGTGCTTGTCACCTTCGGGGCCTGGGTTCTGCTGTACTTCCTGGTATCGGATTTTGATCCGATGGAATCGCTGGCTGCGAAACCAACTCGATGTGTGTCCTCAGCACCGCTGTCCCCTTTGTATTCCGGGAGCCATCTGCTGGGAACTGTTAATAATTACACCCACCCCCAAACCCCATGGCAAGCACTGCTACGCGGAGGAGGAGGAAAGGGATTCAAATTCCAGCAACGGGCTCTGAAGCGACACGAATTCTGTTAACGAGCATTGGGGCTGCTCACACTCCAGCTGATTCACTTGGAGGGATGTCCAGCACACCTGAAATTGACTGCCCCGGGGGTGGAAGCACAGCCCCACCATCTGCCCTGGACAGACCAAGAGGCACCGGAACGGGGTGAAGCTCCAGAACACCCGCAGTATGTTGATGATATCATAGCGTGGGGCAATACAGCAGAAGTTTTTGAGAAAGGGAAGAAAATAGTCTAAATCCTTCTGAAAGACAGTTTTGCCATAAAACAAAGGTCAAGGGACCCGCACAGGAGATTCAGCTTTACAGAATACAACAGTGAGATGGATGTTGCCACATCCCAATGGATGTGATCATAAAATAACAGCAATGTCTCTGCCAACTAACAGGAAAGAAATACAAGCTTTCCTAGGCACTGCAGGTTTCTGGAGAATGCACATTCCAAACTGCAGTCTGATTGTCAGCCCTCTCTATCAAGGGACCAGGAAGAATGATTTCAAGTGGGACCCTGAGCAACAAGCCTTTGGACAAGTCAAGCAAATGATAGTTCATGATGTAGCCCTTGTGCTTTACACCACAAATGGGGAAGACAGTCCTGCCTGGAGCCTCTGGCAGAAAGTACCAGGGGGGACTCAAGATTGATCCGTGTGCTTTTGGAGTCACATCGACTCCAGAGGATCGAAAGCTTACTGTACTGTAGGTGACAAAGAGCTGCTGGCAGCTTATGAAGGTGTTCGAGCAGCTTCGGAAGTGAGTGGTACTGAAGCACAGCTCCTCCTGGCACCCTGGTTATTACCTGTGCTGCATTGGATGATTGAAGGAAGGATCCCCTCCTCACACCATGCAACTGATGGGTGTGCAGTGATGATGGAATCAGAACTGGTTCCAGCATGCAACAATCCACCACCACGTGCTGTATTTCCTGCCCTGAAAAAGTATCGTGAAAGATGAGGACCAAGGGTCGTGGATTGAATGAATTCAGTGGACTTTTATAAGGATGGCCCATAGACTAAGAGAATGTTATCTGTGTGTAGATCTATCAAAAGATGGAAAAGGTGATGGAGTATTTGGAAGTGTGGGACCTGGCATGACACAGGTGGTATGGAATAAGGGTTGGATACTGTTCTGGTTTCAGCTGGGACAGAATTCATTTTTTTCTTCAATGCAATGCTGGGCTTTTTGGATTCAGTATGAGAATAATGATAACACATTGATGTTTTGGCTGTTGCTCAGTAGTGCTTACCCTAAAAGAGAGACTTTTTTTGAGTTTCATGCTCTGCCAGTAAGCAGCTGCACCAGAAGCCATGGGGAAGTATGGCCAGGACAGATGACCCAAACTGGCCAAGGGTTTCATAGAAGTCATGCCCAGTATACAAACTGGAAGAGCTACCTGGAAGGGGATGATCATTGCTCAGGGCTGGGCTGGGCACTGGTCATCAGGTGCTGAGCAATTGTGTAGTCATCATTTGTCCTTTCTTGGTTTTTTTTCTGTCTCTCTCTTACTAGTAGTGGTATCATTAGTTTATTATCATTAGTATTATTATATTTTACTTTATTTCAATTATTAAAGTGTTCTTATCTCAACCCACAAGTGTTACTTTTCTGTTCCAGATTCTCCTCCCCAGCCCACTGGGTGGTGGGAGTGAGCAGCTGCACGGTGGTCATCTCCTGTTTGGGGTTAAACCATGTCACCAGCCAGAGGAGCAAACAGTTTGCTTTTCTGCCCCAGAAGATCCCTATGTGTTACTTTGTTTTCCTTCTTGTGTGGTCTTGCTCTAGTTGATGAGATTTGCCCTCTAGTTCTGCTCCATAAATCTCCTTGCCAGGGCAGGCTTCAGCTTTGGCTTATGTTTTCTGAGCAATTCCAAGAAAAATGAACTGTTGTTCAATTGAAAATTAATATATATTAATGCAAACATGTACTCCTGCTGCTCATGGGTGCTACTATAATCAGTCTGGGAACAGCTCTTTAGAAAATATGATTTAGGATATTTTTTGATGTGCCAAAGTTTTTTATTTAAAAAAATAAGAAAGTTAAAAAATTAAACATGAAGAATGTTAATGATATGAAATAAAATCTAAAGCAGAAACATGAGCCTGAAGACATGATGTTGTCTCAGAACATGTCCTTCTTTATATTTGCTTTGTTTCCTGCTGACATTTTTAAAAGAAGCGCTCTTACAATTTTGTTATTTTTAGTTTCATGTTTTGAGTTGAAGAGAAGATATGTATGGAAGCTGTTGGGATCTGGGCAGCTTCATCGGATCCAACAAGCCACTGGTCATTTCAACGTGAGTTTTCTCATCAGTACTCAGAACAATTGAAAAAAATAAATCAATATTAATTCCATTTTGAAGAGGCTATCAGAGATCATCTGATTAAGCTGACAAAGCTCTGCCTAGGTAAGAAAGCTTTAGGAACAATCTGCTTCTTGAATTTACAATAGCAACTTGCCATCAATCATTTATCAGACTGTCTAAAAGCAAAGACTTTGAGCAAGTTAATAATTTCTCATTTCTGTTATACTAATCTGTAAATAGATGAGCATTATGCTGCAAGCTTTAAAGCAAATTATTTGAGATTCAGACCTCAAAATAGAAACACTTTCCAGGAGAAAATTGTCTGCCTGTTTGACAGAGTTCTGTATCCCCATACAGCAATTATTCTCATAAAGAGGAAAGAAGATGGGAAGACAATTTTTTTGTGTGACAAGCTCTGAATACAAGTGCTTAACATTGTATTTTTTAATTTTGATGTGGGTTATTTCTTTCTCTCTTCCTTCACTGCTTGAGAAGGATATCTGAAAATACAGAGAGAATAAAGGAAGAAAAAGATAATAAAGGAAGAAAAAGATAATAAAGGCAGTGTGCCCCAAAGTTTGTCTGTTTAATGCCACACATCTCAGCTGGTAATGAGAGATATTAACTCTGCTACAAACCTTCTCTTGACTGTCCTGAGGCCATCACAGCTACAACAGCACCACTAGCAAATCCATAGTCTTTTAAATGTCGGTGGGGACCTTGCTGTCCTGTCAATGGATGGGGAATGAATAAAAATTCATCTCCTTTCAAATGAAAGCCCACAGAAGGTACTTCAGTATCCAAATGTCTTATTTTGGTAATACAACCTCTAAACACAGTTTACACACAGTCTTAGGGAAAACCAAAATTTATCTCTTCTATTCCTGCATCCTTAATTAAGGGATTTGATTATTTTTTCCTGAATACCCCTGAATTTGGGTTGCTTCATTATACCAAGCAGATCTGTTTCTGGCCAAACACATCTGTGGAGGTTTCTAATTCTGGAGACTTGTGTGGACACTCCAAACTTCACAGTGGAGTTCACAGTAACATCTAACAGATCACTGAGAAAGGGAATGGGAGTTCCAATTGTTTTGATTTAAGTGATGTAAATGAGTTATGGTCCAACTTCCTCAGTTTTGCTCAATGACAACATCTGTGCAGGATGGAGAAAATGTTTTGTATTCCAACTAGCAAACTGCTTCTTGTAGCTATGAAACACTGTGCCCCAACTTGGAGACAGTGACCTAAGAAACCAATCATTATTAGGTTTTTATATAGAAAACCCTTTACTTTTGCTCTTTACTAAGGTACATTTGGGCTGGAATTCTTTCACTCTTTTGCTCTAACAAGTATGATGTGGATCCACTCAAAAAGGTTGGACCTCCTTTTGCTCAGAAAAGTAGGACTGCCTATTACAGAGGGAGCTATTGTGATAACAAGATCTAGAGTAAACAAAAAGCAGTCAAGTTTCAGTAACATGGTAACTGGATCATGTAATGCACACGGCCAACAGCTCAGCCCAAATCACTCCGGTCAGTGTTAAATTCACCTTCTACCATGGCAAGATGGTCCTTAAAGCCATCAATCAGTGAATGTACAAGCATGTTCCTCTTCAGATGCAGCAAGGGTGAACACGGTGTCTGTCTGGTTTCTCACCCAGCTGTGGCCGGGTGCAGACCTCCAGCTTGCTCTGCTAATACCACAGGATCCATGGATACACAGCTTTCTTTGGGAAAACCCAACAGTGATGTGCTTTCTTTCAGAAAAGGGTGTGTGGGAAAAAGGGAATCAATCCAATGACCTGGCACTGGCTTTCACTTTTTATCCTCAGCCTGCAGACAGGCTTTAATTCCCTAGTGCCAGGCAAGTGATTCTAAGTGAGACATGATCACAAAGATGAAATGGTGTTTTGCTGAGATGGTCCCAGAATGAGCAGGCTGAGGATTTGAATACACAGATCTGGTTTCCTGTTCCAAATCCTAGAACCTCCCTCTGTTTTAATATGATACCCACAAAAAGCTTTCAAGACTGTGAGACAAAATAAACCCCAGAGCATGTCTATATAAAGGCATTCAGCAAGAAGCGCTGAAATTTATTCAAATTAATTACAGTAGAGACCTCTGACTTTGAACTTCTAATTCACAACAGCAGTAAAAAAGGAAATGGTGAAATGGGTTGTATTAAAGTGCAATGATGTGGAAAAAAACATTGAAATAACACAAATGAGGCTGCACTGAGAAATGAAACGACAGTCTCATCCAAGCAATGATAGCAATATATAAGTAAATTATGTTACAGATAATTTACAAAATAACTTACATAGATGAAGATAAGCTGAATCTCATGTTGCTATTCCATTGTTAAATATCAGACTAAATATTCCTGGTCAGCACAGTATTATATGGAATAATAAAAAAAAGATCAGAGGATTTCTGTGTTGAAAAAGATGCCTGAAGTAAAACCCTGATCAGCATTTATATTGAAGTATTGCAAGAAACCTAAGTATTTATGAATTGTAAAGTGACACATTCAGCAGCATGAAGACTATAAATACATCTTTTACATTGATACATTATATCTACACACATATACATATCTACACGCACATGTATATATACACACAAGCACATACATGCACATATATATGTGCATAAATATACGTGTGTGCATACACGTGCTTTAATTTGTGCTGACCGTGGTCAGCTGCATTTTGATTGCATCCGGGGTAGGGTTGCTTCTGCATCGTTCTTAGGAGTGTTTGTCATTTAAGTTTTCTAATCTGCAGCCTCTAAAACATAAAATTCTGGCATAAAGATAGAATTCAGGGCTCAGCCATCAGAGACTATGACGATTAACAGAGTTCCCGTTGACATAATCTGCTGTGCTTAGTGCTTCTGAAAAGTTATGCTCTTCCTGTCCCCATTATTTCTAAATAACATGGTGCATGAATCAGTTAAAAACCTGTTTTCATATAAGCAAAAATATGTGAGAGATGGACAGGAACGAATACAGTATTCTATACCTGCACTTAGTTTTGTACTGTAAGGTGTGCAAAGAAGGTGTGACAAAGTGAAAATTTGCAACATTGGCTTACATCATACCCTGAAAACTGGCAACTTTAGCATCAACCTTCCTTTAAAAAAAATTAAAATACTTATCTGTAGCATAAATCTGACTCTTCTCTAAGATTTTTTTCTCCTGTGCTCCCCTTTTATAGAAAAATTATGTCATTGGGTTTTCTTCTCTTTCAATTAATCTGGAACACTATGGACTAAAAATGGGCTAGATTTCCAGCCCTCATAGGTTTGTTTGAAGGAAGGCTCTCGACCCACAGTGCAGTTACAATAGTTTCCTCTGGCTGTAACTGCACATTAATTGTGAGAGCTGAAAGTAACCATGCAATTGCCGTTTATTATAAAATAATTTAGTGAATAGGAACATTTGTGTTTCATTGCCCACCTGCATAAGGAAAATGATACTACTAAATTGCCAAGGCTATGTAAACACAGTGATCTTGGTGAAGAATTTCGCTGAGGCCAAAACACCTCAGAAAAGAGCTATTCCACAGCACATGTCACTAAAATGTTGGAAAGGATAAAGTAATAGTTTCTTTTGATGTTGTTGTGATCAGTGAACTGGTCATGTCTGCATCCTTGCCTCTAGGGAGCAGGAGAATACCCCGAAAACCCAAGAGGACAGGGTGGACCAAACCTCCTTCCTTATTGCCATAAGAGTCCCATTCGCTGCATTGACCGAGGTACGTCCTTGGAGAAAGGGTTTCTTGGGGAGAAGAAATTGTAAACTTGGATTTATTTTCCTCATACCTATCCTGTACAGTGATTGCTATGTTATTAGTTTACAAGGAGCATTTAGCATTGAACACATTTTGTTTGCTCACATTCAGATTCTGGCTGTTACAAAAAGATACAGTTCTGCAGAAACCTGATTGTGTGTCAAAGAGAAAACGCGCTTTATGCTAACAGCTCTCCAGAGCAGACACCTCTACAAAATCCTATTTCAAATCATTTAGCTTTTATTTACAACTTCACATTCCATGCACTTGTCATTGGGATCTTCTGGGAGAACCTGTAAAAGTCACCACTAAAAATACTCAGAGCTGGCAACACAGAACTGGTGGTTCTCCAATGAAGTCCAAAGTCCAGAACTCTGCAGCAAATGACAGTCTCCAGATTTACCTTCCAGGGAGGTGGGATGAACATTTCATATTAGCCCTTAATGTCAGAGAAGCTGGTGCTACTGACATTGCAGCTATCACTGCAACTTGATGATGTGCTCAAAGTGCTGGAGGCAGTGCCTGATTCTGGGAAAGGAAAGGGAGGAAAAAAAAAACACAAGAAAATTTTATATAGTGGTTGTTTTTCATTACTTTTCTGGATAAAAGGAATCTTCAAAGAGACAATCATCTCATTTAAAATAAATAGCCTACCAGAGCTGCTTAAAGATTGAGCTGATTTTGAGTTGCCTATGAGCATCAGCACATTGCTTGCTGGAATCCAACCTTCTCTACCACTGCTCAGGTTCTTTACAAACCTAAAAAAATATATAAAAAATAAGAAGTCAGATTGCTTCGTTTGATGCCTTTGAAAGTTTTGCCCTAAACATCTGCCTTCTAAACACAGTTCTGCGTATAAAAATTTCCAAACACAGATCTGCGTACCAAAGTCCATCCTCCCCTTCACGAATCAGTTGAACTAGATCTCCACTTTTCACTGTAAATTCTTCAGAAACTCCTTTGTCATAATCAGTCACAACTGTATATTTACCAGGAGTCTAAATGCACACAGAGGAAAGAAAACAAATTATTTCTGTTGAGTACTTTAAGGTATGTCGCAGCTTTTGTTATGTAATTATAGCACTTTTCCCTTCTTTCTCATGTACCTACATGCTGAAAATGGTGTAAATACTGAGGCAGTAAAATTCTGCTGATTGATTGCATGCAAATTCAATACATTAATTCTCATACCCTGAAAAACATTCAGTGAAATGTTCCCGTTACAACAATTAATTCATATGTCTACAGAAAATAAAACCAGAAGAAAAAGAAAACCTGGCAAACCCGCAGCACGGTGTCTGTGTGGAAGTCTATTGACACGGTAGCTGAACTTGTCATCGCTTGATTGCTGTACCACGGCACAAGCAGCCACGACTCTCTGGGCTGCAGGTGTGCAAAGGCACAGAGGGATCTCCCCGAGGTACAAACACGGGGCTGATTTAAGAGAAGAGGTTCTTCTCTACTGCCCTGGGAATTTTGGCCAGCTGAGCATTTCAAGGCAGACACTTCCCCTTCTGCCAGCTTCAAAAGCATTCCTGTATCCCGTCACACACACTGCACTGGTACCACTTGCTTAGCTCCATAGGAAAGCATTTCTGGTTACCAGCTTCATCTCGCCTCCCCCTCCTCCTCCTTCTTCCTCTGCATCCGATGAATTCAGCGGTTCTTCAGCACTAGACCAGCCATCATTTTCTTCGGATGCATCAAGAGAATGGGATGGTTTAGCCCAACCTTGGGGAAGGAGCAGCCGACAGTTAACTTCACAGCAGGAGCCACTGTCTGGGAGAAACGTTCTCCCCACTGAAAAGCTCACAAGTGATCAACATAAACAGGAGAAAAACTGTACACAGGGAGGTCATTACAGCCACTGGGTGAAATTCACTGCTGGCAAAAGTTGGCCTGTTTCCATCTGAGTAAGTGGAGTTGTGGCTATGCATGGCAGTGAATTTAGCCCTTTGGACTTATATGAAGGGAAATGAATGGAGAGAATGCAAATTTCCAACTGAAAGGCAAATATATATAAATATTTGTATAATAAATATATATTACACAAAGATGAACAATAGATAGATACTCTTTTTCCTTGGGAGGAAACAGAAGATAGGAACATACACTTTTTGTTAAGAGATAGAACACCCAAACCGACCTAACCTGCTTGCTGGAATAAGGGATAGATGAGCATTGCCTCCTTCACACTGTAAACAACTGTCAAAAAATTCCACACACTGAGCACTCTGTACTTCGCCTGACAAGGGAGCCCATTATTTAGGAATGTTCAGGCTGACAAAAGAATACTTAAGTACTCTGACCTATCTTGGTGTTACATCACTGCGCCAAACACCACAACAATCTCCTGCCTGACTCCTACTGCTTTTTCTCTCTCAGGGTGAAGCATTTAATTTATTCATAAAGCTGAATCATATCCAGAGTGCACAAAATCCTCTTTCTTCAAAAAAAAAACTACATTAAGTTTTATTAGCGGGATGCTTTACACCCAGTTCAGCAGCTGCTGATAAATGTGTCGAGCTTAAAATGAAAAAAGTCATAATAAAAGAGACAAATATTTGTAAGCAAGCTTTTGTTTCAAGCCCAATAGTAACAACAGTGAAACTCAATGAAAAGAATGAAAGGAAGAACAAACCTCCCATTTTATGTAACTATTAGTTAAATTGAGAAAGCACCAGCATTTTTGTTTTTCACTGCTCCTGAGGCATTTGTCGCACGGCTGGTCATGCCAGTGCATTAGGAAAAACCTGAGCAGCATCAGAGTAAAGCCAAAGAAATCATAAAAAGGAATCACACCCAGAGCACACCAAACAGAGTGGGACTTTTACCTTGCCTATGCTGCTGAGTGACCTGCACAAGATTAGAAGTACTGACCCATTTGGCCCTGTCCAGGGTTAAGAATGAACTTCCATCTGTGAAGAAACTGAGTAATAAATTTCTGCTGTATTCCATGAAAATTTCCTTGGAAGCTTACATCTTATAGTTGTCTTGTTGGACACAGCTGAAACCATTTCTGTTATTTCTAAGTTACGAGTAATGCAACAAAAGAAAACTTGGCTTCTCCTAATTGTTCCAAGCTCTCATTAGAAACAGAACCAAGGAGTCACAAAAGAAAAAGCAAGTGAAACCACTCTAAGTGCCTGTAGCCTCATACTCAGTGGCCTGCTCATCTGGTACATTTTGGGTAACAGCTCTTGTTCCTCAGCCTCTTTCTTTTCTTGTACTGTGCTGATGTGCTAAGAGCAGACTGGCCTGACCCTGCCATACCAGCAATACAACTCCTCCTCATACAAGCTGGCACTCCACAATTAACGAGTCTATGTAAAAGCCCCTCTCCTCCTGGGAAGGGAAGTCATCACCACGGTAGTACTCACATTAGCAAACTGTGGGCACCGAAATCATGCATGCACATTCTGTCTGTGTTTGTGTATTCTGCAGGGTGGGACTAACATCAGAGCTCCCTATAAAGGCAGGGAAGGTAGGAAAAGGGCAGGCAGTCTTGAGAAAGACAAGGTCATTCAGAAATGAGTTTAGATATATTGATGCCAGGAAAACCAAGAATTCATTAACTGCTTCTCTTCAGAAATAATCTAACAAGGTTTCTTCAAAGAGCTATGATCTGCCTACAACATGTAATTCTGACACTAATTCATATTCCTTGAGCTCACTTCAGCATAAATCAGAGCAATAGAGCAGTGAAAGGAAATGAATGGGGGCCATGCACTCTGCACTGGGCACTGTGACCATCACCCGGCCCAGTTTCATCCTGAAATGCCCGAGTCAGCTGCCTGCTTATCCCTCTTTGAGTTGGGGAAGGAGAAGAGATAAAGTGTCAGAAAAGAGACTGGAAGGTGCAAGACAGAAGGACGAGTTAGTAGATGTTTTAAATTAATTTACTTGGTTTAGCAGTTTCATAAAGTAAGATGCTTCTGGGACAGAACAGCAAATCAGATAAGCCTGTTCCAAGGACACAATAATTTTACTGTAAATCAGCAATGATCAAGGACTCTCTTCCTTGGAAAATTCCAGCACCTGAGGAAAAGGCCACAAAACACCCTTTTCTTTCAGACAGTTTTGGGCCCTCAGGATTTCCATGGTACCTGGAGATCTCAGAGTTTTGCCTGCTACCTGCAGAAAAAATAACCTTCTAACTCTCATATCCACCCTTGTGGAGTTTCTGCACGTGTCTAGCCCAGGATTACATTGCCTGCTGCTCAGACAAGGTGAACGGCGTTGCAGTTTTCCCAGCACAGCAGCTGAGCCTGCACCATTTCCACAGATGAGACAAAGACTTCAGAAACCCTGGCTGATGGTAGGGTTTGAAAGACCTTCACCTTTAGACTAATATTTTCTAAAGGAGATAGTGGTGGAAAGAGTCAGGAAGAGAGGGACTGCTTTCCTTATACTCTCTACTACTCTAGCTAATTAGCCTTGGGATTTGTACTCAAACCTTCACCAGCAGCCCTGCTGATTAGAAATGGGTTAATTGAAATGCTTTTCTGCTCTCTGCTTAGGTGTGAGTTGGGAGGATGGGAGGCAAACTGCTGCAAGGGGTTCAGTTAAGTCGTCTGGGGTTCACAGCGTGGTAAAAGTTGCCTACTATCACTCAAAGAAAGATGCAACAGGGCGGTGACTGTAGTGATAAATGCAGATCTAAAACAGAAATTTCACATGACAGTGATCTGAGTTTTGGAATTTTTTTGCTTTTTTAAAAGTGAAATCCTCTCCACAAGGGGTACAGTGACAGAAGGATTCTAACACATGGAAAACCATGGTTGCAGAGCAGCTGGACAACCCTGTAATTCCACTGAACACCCAGCTTCTGGCTATTTCTTCAGCAACAGATCTCTTTCCCACTGTCTTCTGAAAACTAGTTACCCATATGCTACTTTATTTAAAACCAAGGTAAAACTTCAACCAGTTGTGCTATCAGAAACAGTATATACAGATCCACTTGGAAAAACACAGCAGATGTCAATACTCCTGCACACAACAGCATCACACAGGTATTCCCAGCTCTCTGGTGTAACATACTACATGAGGCATGTGTGGGTACTTGGGGAGTACAAGATGTGGCATCACTGTACCTCTTAAACCAAAAGGAGTTGGGTCACTCACTACTTCGTGCCGTTTGGCTTTTTTGTCAGGACTGGTAGGAGAAGCTGCAGGAGGATGAATAGGTAAAAACAGAAGAGAGATATTGAAGAACTGGAAAAAAGAGAATAGGTGGATTGCATGCTAAAAATACCTTTGAGTTTACACTGGAAAACAAGTGGATTTCTGTGAACTAATTTTAGCTGTCACTGGTGCATGGCAGCAGAAGGAATTAATTATTTACAAGTAGTTATTTGAAGATAAATTGACAAATTTATTTTACAATAATAGATGAAAATATATGTAAACTTTTCTAAATTAAGTAGACATCAACGGAATACAATTAAGTTCAATTTCAGACAAACATTACCAAATTAAGCAATCACTTTTATGTAAATCTAGTGCTACAGCAATACCTGGTCCTGTAAGAAGGATCATTGGCAATGTCTGGCTTTTAGCAGAAGAAGATGGAGTTTCTGTCAAGGCAAGCATGGGACATTAGTGCTCACCTCATTAGCATTAGATACACAACCCTAGAGTCTCTCCAGAAAGAACTCAAAGGTAATTGGGTTTTAAACAGGCATTCTGGAAAGATGCTTGGGGGGGAAAAAATACCATGCTGTTGAGAAAGTGCCATCATCTTAATGCAATTCAGGCTGTTCAAAGACAGCTCTTCAAAGCAAGAAGTGACTGTACCAGTGTGCTTACTTGGCAGGAGGAAGCAAGAAAGGTCTCAAATTCTTATTGCCTGTTTTAGAAAAAAAGAGGCAAAGACCATTTCTGGAAGAATAGGGAAATTCTTACTTGTTTTTCTATCCAGCAAAACAACATTGTCAGACACATTCTGCTGTAGTTATTTCTGCTTTGAGAGTTTTGTTAGCAAGGATGCCAATGAAAAAATCCTCTAGAAAACCTTCACAGAATCACCTTGATTCCTTTTTGCCAAGTACAAGTGCATTTGGGGCAGATCCACTGAAGCTAGAAGCAGGCCAGGTGTCTGGTCAGAAGACAACTTCCTTCCTCTAGTTTTTCTACAGGAATGGGGCACTATGAACTCCGTCCTTGGCCTTGACAGTGAGATTGGAGGCACTGGAAACCACACTCCTTCCCTTTCATCTCCACAGCCCGAATTTTCCTAGCTGCATCTCCCCCTCCCACTCTGGAGCTGGTTTCCCTTGAAATCTCCCTGTCAGAGGCACTGGCTAAGGAACCTAGCTTGACCTTGGAAGAACAAGCTAGTGTGTACACTGAAAACCTATCACACTACACACACATACAAAGTGATGCTATAATTACAGCCTTACACAGAGAACAGTCTAGCCTTTTTTTTTAAATTACCTTTCTGACTTTTGAGGTTAGTAAAGCCCTGCAGTGTAAAGCGCTTTTTTGACAGTACAGAGCATTCTGAGGTAGAGCTAGTGTTGTCTACAAAGGAAGAAAGAGACACAGAAAGAAAAGGGAGAAGGCCATGAAAAGATCAAGGCAAAAAGTCATTTGCAGCTGTGCCAGGGAACCTGCATGTTAGGATAAGAAAGGACAACTGAAAGTTCAGGTACTGCACAAGTGGCCGGTTGTTCTTGCTGCGCATGGGCTTGTACTGCCACTGGTTCAATACATAATTTCCATGATGGGAAAAAAATTAAAGAGAAAAAACAAAACAAAACAAAACAAACCCTCTTTAGATCAGGTAATGCCAAGAAATTTTTTCAGAGAAAGAGAACCCTGAGAAGCTGGGCAGCTCTAAGAGAAGACCTACTGCAGACTTTGGCCTCATGACAAATAGTTCCCACCTGCTTTTGGCTACCATCCATTCAAGATGGTTTTGGGCCTGTCCACACCACGCACTGGAATGCAGAAATCAGTCCCAAGCTAAGGGCAGATGGGACCAGCAAGCTGGTGCAGCGTGGGCAGCACTTTGTGGGTGGGCTGTCTTAGGGCTGAAAACACCAAAGCCCTGCTCGTTCAGGAGTCCTGCTGCCCCCCCTGCACTACCGTGGCTACTCTGCTGGTGGATCTGCCTGTGCATCTGCAGTGCAGGCATGCTCCTTGCAATTAAGGACCACAACATGTATGGGCAAACTCACCTTTGCCTTTCTCAGGGTACTTTGGTGCTACTGTAGTGCCACAACCTTCTAGACTCGTGAGATCAGCTTTCTTCTCCTCCATTTTTTTGGTATTTCTGATGTGGTTTCGTGAAGGACTGTTTATTAGAAGAAAATGAAGACAATCAATCCAGTCACAGGTTTCTACATAGAGATATATAGGCTGAAAACCATTTATTTGTTACTTCCCAGACTGTAGCTTCCAGGACTGAAAAAGTCATTGATGATTGTGCATTTAAAGACCTTGAGAACATACGAATGAGAAACACCTCTCCTGACTAACTGCAATCCCTTGTACTATGGCAGTGGGAGCTACTGGAAAGATGGCTCAGAACAACTTCCACTCACTTGCAACTGACAGGTTCCTCCTGAATGTACTAGGAGAAAAAGAAGAAAGATAAAGGAATAAACTCTGCCTCTCAGAAGCTCTTAATAGAGGAACAAATGAGAGACCTTGCAGTGGACTCCCATCACAACTCCATCTGGTAATGGGATAGAGAAAGACACTCCACCAATACGATGTATCTGGGAAATTCTCCCTGAGCAATAAGTAGATGCATAAGAGGCAGGGCAGAGAGCTACCAATACATATTTGAGCACACACCATACGGATACGAGCACATGGGCTTATGGATAGATACATACACACACATGAGAAACCAGAGTGAGTAGCAGAGAATTAAAGAGAACTGTCAGGCAAGGGCAGAACAACAGATGGGAACAGAAGAATATATAGGTTGGTATGGTGGAGGATGGAAAAAAATAAAAACTTCACCCAGAAATTAGGACACTGGAGGAATTTACACATTACTTAGGCTAAAAAAAAAAAAAGTAAATTGGAGTAAAAGAACAAGGGACACAGAAAACATACTGCTGTGGAAAAGACAGAAAGGAAGGTAACATGACGTTGGAAAAGGAAGAAAAAGTTAATCCAGGTAAAGGAAAAGAACAGTGAAGGAAGAAAAAGGCTGCTCCATAAAACTCTCTTCTCTGGAGTGTAATGTAAATATAACCAGCTGTTCAACAAGCAGACACATAATATCACCAGGATTTTGGCTGGTGAAGAAAATTACAATTTCTGTGGCATTCTCTATCAATTGGCAAAGTCCATGCCACTGCTGCTCACTTTAACAGTTCTGGATATGTTTAAACTCCAGGCTTTACAGCTTTATAGTAGGAAGAGAACTAAACCAAAAACTTAAAACAGAAGGATGAATATTAAGGGGTAGGAACAATGAAGAGCTGCAAACCAGATGTATTAGTCTATTTACAAGATAGCCAGGCTGATGTGACAACATACTTACCTTGCACAAGACGATGCTGGTAATGGTAGAGGTAAACTCTGTGTTTGTTCTAGTGTCCTGTGCTGACTAGCTTCTGTAATGGAGGAAAGAAAAAGAACTATTAAAATTGATTTGTGTCCTACACAGGGAAGATCTACAGAGCAGGATTTGAAGATCAAAGAGAAAATGGATTAAAAAAAATTGAAAAAAAAAAATCTCCATAATATTTTACCTCTGCATGCCTGCAGTTGACTTGTCAGCACTTTTCTTATTTCATTTACCCAGGTAGCTTTAACTTCAGGGGTTGGTGCCTACCCAAAAATAAATACAATCAGCCATCAAGCACAGAATACTTATTACACAAACAGCTGCATGCCAAAGCATAGACTCAGAGGAATCCTTTAAGAGGGACAGACAAAGCTCCCTCTCCAGTCCTTCCATGAACAGAAACTGGTTGTAGCCACTGGAACAGGCTGAGGCAGAGGCTATGCATGTGCTACAGTCAAACCCCATCTCCCAAGCCATCCAGTGACAGCTACAGTAATGGTGTATGCAATATCCTCTATGGGCATTGTAAGACATCATTATTTTTTCCCCCGGAAGACTCTTCCATTGATATATGATTGAGGTTTTCTTTTTCTTCCTACATTTCTTCATCACACTCTATTAGTGACACAACAGAGGAAAAAAACCTCAAGGTCTTCTTAGGGTTAGACTCCTGCTCCCCTTTTTCTTTCTTTTTTTTTTTTTAATGTAGTGCCATGTTATTTACCTGTATAATGTAAACTTCTTCCCTTGCATTATACCAGATTTCAAATTTTTTTGCATCACCTTTGATATTTTCTGTTATTCCAACTGCAGCCATCTGGAAGCAAAGAGAACAGAAGCTGACCTACTGCACTGCAATTATGTCAAAAACAGAAGCAGGCGGCTACTGGTAATCTTTGGTACCTTACTTCTGAAAAGGAAAACCTCATCTGGCTTCTTGCACAAGGAAAAGAATAGCTAACAACATTTGATCTGCATGTTGGACACAAGAGATTTAGTGCTTTGTATCAGCCTGGATACCTTGGAGGGAAGAAGACTTTAGGTACATTACATTGAGACTGACTTGTAAAACATCGTTTTTAAAATCCAGACCACCAAATCCTACATGTTTTTTACATTACCTCGTTCTACGTTTTCTGTGTGATTAATGCAACTGTCATTCAGCTGGACAGACAGCAACACAAAATAACACAGACCTGCAGCACCGGTCAGGTTTGTCTGAAAGAGTGAAGTTCCCAGTACAACGCTGCAATAAAGGTTTGCAGAGATAAAACTAGAATAATGTATTACTACAGGCTAAGCCCCAGTACCTTGACCATCGGGACTAATCAGTGTCTTACATTTAAGGAATGTTTGTAGCTATAAGAAGGTGCTTTCTCATATCCCTCTCCATTTTCTTCTCGCTTTTTACAGAACAGCACTGCTTTCTCATGGAGGAAGAGGTGTCGCTGCATTGGCTTGAAGCGTGCCAAATCTTTCACCTTCGTGTGACCCTTTTTATGATCAGTCCAGACATTGAAGGATCCCTGCATTAAAAGCTTGCCCAACTCATTCAGGTTTCCCTGGAACAAAAAAACAGTGATATTTTTAACTACAGAGATAACATCAGATTAAAATAATACTCTGAACAGGTCTTTACAAGTCTGTTGTTTCCAATAATCTCTCATACCAGTGTTTACGTTGGATTTGGAAATGCAATAAAGTCAGTGTTGGATTTTTACATATAATTTTCACTGGCTGACACTGTTCAGGCAGGATTTTACTGTTGAGAGTGCCAGTAGCAGAGACAGAGAGAACTACACACAGAGAGGGAAGCACAATACACACGTTTGGTTGGTTAGTTTTCCTCCCCCCAAACTCTGCTCCAAATCTGCTTATGTATTGTTTTGGGTTTTGTTATTGTTTTGGGAACTGAAAGTTTTGGGTGTAGTTACACACATAGATATAAAAACGTAGTAGTGACTCCCATTTGGCTGTAGCCTAAACCAGACTCTTCATGACAGTTTTCAGTTTCTCACTGTTGAGAAGATCAAAGAAAAAAAAACTTAGGTAGACAGAGGAAAATATTAGTCATAGCAAGAAAACTTCAAAAGAGTATAAAGAGATCCTTTTTCCATTATTTTCATTACACAATTAAATTTAAAGGCATATTTTGTAAAACACTCTTCTCAGTACACAGTATAGGGTATGCTGTACACATATCTAAAAAAGAAATGAAAATAAAGTTAAAAGTAAGCAAAAAATCCTGCTACTCACATCATAGCCAGTAATGGCTATCTGGTGCATAGAGTCATTAACTGCTTTAAGAATGCCCAGTATAGAAGTCAGTGCTTCCTGAAGATCTTCAGCACCTTCACAGTTCTTACTGTACTTGAGCATTTCCTGAGTGCAAGGGAATGACAACACACTTACTTAGCTTTTGAAACAGTAGCAACGAGGAATGTTCAAATTTTAACACTGAATTTTACACAGGGAGTGTTGGAGTGAGATGATCTTTAAGGTCCCTTCCAACCCAAACCATTCTATGATTCTGTGATTTTAAAGTTAGGAAAGTAAGCTTTAGACCCTATAACCTAGTTCAATACTGGCTGGAACCCAATAGACCCTAAAGATTTACTTCTCATCTCTGCTGCTAATTAGCCAAATTTATTTTGTTCATCTAGAGGTTTTGTAATCTGTATGTAAGAATTTTACAAGACTAAGTTTGCAAACATTTTTTTCATCACAAGTGCAAAAAACCCAAAAACCAAACCAAACCAAACCAACAATCCTGAAAAAAAAAAAAAAAGGATAGGGTTTTTTTCATTTGTTACTTTTTAGAAGTGAACAAATTTAAAAACATAGTCAAGTTTAATTTACTCTTTTAATTATGGCAAGGCCTGGCATGCTAGTAACAGATTTAAACTTACTGCATCGAGTATTGTCTACACATTTAAAAAGGAATGCCTTCTCTAAAGGGATTATTGGTGAAGCAGCGTCTTCCAATTTGATATAGATAAACACAGTTGCAAGTTCATGTGGAACTCCTCTGACTTCACAGTATGAAAATAAGGATTTACTCATGGACTGTAGGAAGTTAAGATATTTTAAGTCAAAAACCTTTATAATTCTCTTCTTTTTACACAAGCCTAATGTAATTAATCTTTAAAGGCTGTTAACAGCTCAGTTTTAACTCAAGAGTAAATCTGGTTCAAGGTAAATTGTTAAGCTACTGTTATATACAATTCTTGTCATATGTCTTTGTGAGAAATATTTCTTATTTCAAACCTGGCAAAATATTATATATTAATTTAAATAAATTTATGATAGTATATTGCTCTTCTTTTGCTTTCTCAGTTTAGCATATTTAAGTGAATCACAACAGCATCCTTCATACAAATACCATACAGTGCTCTCTGTCAAGTGCATTTCCTAGAGCCCAGCAAGGCACGTTCCAGCAATACGGGTGGGGTGACTATAACTGAAGGACTTCAGATACTCTATTTTCTTTGTTTTAAAGTTTTCTTGGACCTTCCATTTTCCCCTCATTAACTTTTCACCTTCTTTTCAGCAGAAGTCTAAGGGCAAAAGTAATTACACAAGATGTCTCTGTGTAACACTTGCTTATTAGAAGTTTTTTGACTGAAAGAAAAAAGAGCTGAGCTGAAAACTGATGGACTGGGATGTGTGTCTTTCCATTCATACATCTGTTCACTAACTTTCAGGTTTCTCTCCAGCAGGCTGAGAGAAGCAGCATTTAAAAGACCAAATGCACAAAATGTGCTTAGCATTATAGTTTAGTAATGCTTACCTTTAGCAATAATTGGTATTTGGTTATTCTTTGAACGGGTTTCAGCAAGTATGAGTCCAAACTGAGCTTGTGGTCGAGTTTCCTTTGACATTCCTGTAATCAGTGTTGGATTTCATCAGGACACTAATCAGTATTTGTGCTATTTGTTCTTGAGAAGATTCAATAAAAACAAACCAAACAAAAAACCCCAGACCCC
The DNA here is from genome assembly GCA_013398855.1 of Mohoua ochrocephala. NCBI lineage: Eukaryota > Metazoa > Chordata > Aves > Passeriformes > Acanthizidae > Mohoua > Mohoua ochrocephala. The sequence continues at coordinate 32,412 of VZTA01026286.1, forward strand.
AACAAAACCAAACCCACCATTATTTTAGGCATTCAAGCAAGCATACCTGGAAGAATACAGAGTCTGAAAACTGCCTCCACAAACTTTCAGATCGAGGTTTATTTTGACAGTATTTTTCATAAATCTGGAAGTCTTCCATCTGGAATGGGGAGACAAGCAAAAAGTTTGTAAATTCTTGTGACTTTAATAGACAAAGTTCATAACAATTTTTTTCATTTGCAATAATGCTATGAAAAAACCATCAACAAAAATTGAATCATTGTTTTTTGCTTGGGATGCCTCAAGGAATTGCAAAATCACTGATTTTGTAATGGCTACTAATTTGGGACTTGGAAAATAAAATATTCCCGTTAATTTTTGCTTCAGTTGAATGTTAAACACCTTATGAAGAAGTATATGTTATATTTACAAATGTATTTCTACTACAATAAGAAAAATATCTCCGAGTGCCCAGCCATGAGACCCACTGTGCAGCTTTTAAAAAAGACTTTGTCCTTTTTCTTTAATTTCCTTTCACAAATGTGTTTTTCACTGGGAGTCACACTAAGGTTAACCAAGCAGTTTGTTCCCCCTTACTATTTCAAAAATTAAATAGCATGAGTTCAGCACTTGTTGAAAGCAAAAGGAAATAAAGACTGTTGAAAATGTTGTAGTAACCACAGATATAAAGGAAAGACCAGGTAGGAAATCAGCAGGCACAGAAGTACCTCCATCCCTCGGTTTTAGGAAACAGCATCTCCATGGATGTAGCCAGTAAACAGAAGGGGGAGGGATGGCTCCTCCCAGGAGCTGTAGAGCATCAGTAGGCAGCAACACCAGGAGACTGATTTCCACACACACATTCTTATTTAGCCTTTAGTGTACTACAGGTGAGACTCGTTGTTTAGTACATCCCTGATTAAAACAGTTTAATTTTGTCACAGCTTTCTATTTTCAGAATAAAAATGTTTTGGACTTACTCTGCCGAGGTGTACGCTTTAAAGAAAACAGAAAAGAACAACAGCAACAATCCAATAAAGAAATCTAACCAAGTAAACCAACCCTTTACAGTGATGTGAAACAATGCAGTGCATGACTCCTCTTCATGATTTCCTAACTACCGCATTAAAAAAGCAGTTTTCTTTTAACGAGGTAGTAGATTTTTCTAACAAAATTAATTGTGCTGCACAGGGGAAAATAACTCTCAAGTAACATCTACATTCTCAACCTACTACATGCTCAGGACAAACAAAGGGGATGTGGTGGTAATTACTACATGAGAATCACTCTCATGTGTTGAAGTCCTAAGGAGGTTTATAAATGAAGTGCCAGCAAAAGGCGACACATACCTGATCCAGAAAGCACCGTCCTACTAGTTCTGGGTATTCTACATAGGTTTCTAGTTCTCTCAAGAATATTCTATGAGGAAGAGAATTTTCTTAGAGCACACATTAAAGAAAGTTGTCATAACGTTCACAGTCTTGCAATTAGTTCTCTCAACTTTTGGAAACAGAGTTGTAATGCTACAAAACATAATTGTTCTAGATCATGTACTTTAAAAGTGATAGCAAATTAAAACAAATACTCTGACCAATTTCTTTTAGCTTACTGTTGCTGCAACTGAAATAAAATATAGAGTTGGGGAAAGAAGGGAGATTTCATTTCCCTTCCTTATGTATTCAGCAGCAGAATTTGTACAGTTTAAAGTGTTTGGGTTTTGCTTCCAAATACTACCAACCACCACAAACCAAACAACCTAAAAACTACCTTCCCAAAACTAAAAAGAAACCCACCCCCCAAAAAAAAAAAAATTTAAAAAAATCAGTGGCGAAACTTTCATTCAGTTTTGCCTCAATAAGAAACAACTACTTAATAAACTTGACTTCTCCTGAAAATCAATTTCTCTTTCCTATGAATTTAAATATTATCCTATGAAGAAATACCTCTCCAGCAGCAAGGATTCAGACTTCAGAGAGGTCACTCAATATATATTTTAATATATATGTTTTCTATATATTCATTTTATATATTATTTATATATATAAATGTAAGATGTAAGAGTTGAGAATTTGTGGTTTAGAACCATAATTCACTTTCCATAGCAAAAGTAATAAAAAAAAGAAACTTGAATAAAACCTACTTTAATGATGTTGCAACCAGATCCAAATATCTTGCTGCAGAAAGACGACCACAATGCAAAATTCTACCTGTGTACTGCAAATATGCAGTTTCACACAGCTTTGCTCATCTTTTATAGATATTTTGCTTTTCCCCTTCTATGCAATACAATGTTGACATGCCAGATAGACAAGTACAACTCTGAAAGGATCTTTTAGCAATCTAAGGCAGATTAAAATACAAAGTAAAGAATCTCATCCAAATGCTGTTCTTAGAACCGAATGCAAATCCTCACCTGTTGTGAAAGTGATAAATTTCTTCCATATTCCCAAACAAGATATCCTTCTTATTTTGCAGTTCTGGTGAAATGAGATGAGCCATTAAGGGGTTGTCCATCTCTGCAGCATAACCCTGCAACACAGGAGAGAGGCACAATGACTCTCTCCCTTTACTTGCAGTACTTCTCTCTCTAACAAGGCAGTCTGCCTTCACGCTGACACACAGACAAGAAAGAACTCAGTTTTAAGCATGAAATTTGCATAAAAATTCTGTTTCTCCATCACCCTGCTCAGATACACACAGAATCTTTAGAAAGACACTCGAGTAATTCCTGCGATTCTAGATAAGTGAGGATGAAACAACATCTGCAATCATTTTCACCAAGTAAAGGCTCTGCATTCCCACACTGCTTACAAATCACAGCTCATGCTCTTTTTGTTAAGACTTTACACATCTGAATTTAGAGCCACAATTCCAGCACACACACAAACCTTCATGCCTGTCTTAGCCATTATTATGGAGGAAGAAGCTGACCATAGTTATTTCTGCTGGTAACAGAAATGATTAAGCTAAAAATTCTGTGTAAGGCACTTCCATTTGTATTGGTACCAAACGGAGCAGCTTTAGATTCCCACATCTTCCACTTGTCATATAAACACACATTCTCTTGTCTGTTTATCTGGCACAGATAAGGACACAGGTGGCTTTAGGCCAGGACTGTTCTCCTCTGGTCCTGAGGTCACTAATCTGCGTTCTCTCAAAACACTAAAAAACCCTAAACAAACGAAACACTCCCAACAAATCAACCAGAAAAACGGCAGGTTTTTATAAGCAGATTTCTTAATATAAATAGATTTCTTAACAGACAGGCATTGAAGGAAGATGATCTCATCTACTTTGGATTTGGATTAGATTTCTCTATCTTGTGGTTTGTTTTTTGGGGTTTGTTTGTTTGTTTGGTTGGGGTTTTTAAAATTTTTTTTAAACATGAGGTGATCCTTGCCTTAAGTCACACTGCTTATAATAAACTACACCAAATTATAACGAACTAAATAATTAAAAGAAAAGATAAGCAAAAGTGCACCTACAGTTAAGATTTTCAATTTCAAAGTGTGGTCCAAACTACAAAAAGTAGGAGAACTAGCTGGTAAAGTCAGCTAACCTGAAGAATTCAAGTATTCGGAGAGGACAGTATTAATTTTTTTAAAAGAACTTAGAATCATCCCTTTCAAAGTCTGGGTATTTTTTCCTGAAACACCACAAAAAAAACCCGAAAAGAAAAAACCCAGTGGTATAGGCAAAGATGATGGAGCTCATAAATAGCTAAACATTGGTTCCTTTCCCATATTTCTCCCACCCCCAAGCAGGAAAATGCAGAGTCTGAAAGAGAGAGGGTGGAATAAATAAATTAATAAAAATTGTACAGCATTAAAAAACATAAAAATAATTTACATAAAATGGAATTAAAATCTTTTAACAAGAAAGGAACTACTGCAGTCACCATGCAGTTTAGATGAAGAGCTGCACAAAGAGAATGATTTCCACTTTAAGTCAAGATGACATTGAACACAGCAGCACAGCCAGCACTGGCATAAAGAAGGAGTATCGGATTTAGCTGAGGTGGAAGGAAGCCTGACAGACTTCATTACTTGCAAATTTTGAAGGAACAAAAGTGTGACATACATACATTGACAAAAAGTTTTTGTCCTTTTTTTCACTTTAGGCTGATGTATTTTTAAAATTTACTAAAATTCACGTTTTACTACCTATGCAGTAGTTGTGCTTTAAGAAAAGACAGGGAAAGCTACTTAATGCAGCCACAGAGATTATTTAATCTCACTTTAAAAATGTTTAAGGCCTTGCTTAGTCTTTCATTTGAAAGCTGTTCTAAGAGCATCCAAGTAAATGGAAAAAAGGGTAGAATTCGATACCGAAAAATAGACTAGACTAGTATTTTTCTCCAGTAAAGATTATTCAATTTCACAGACTAAAGTGGAATGATAATGGTTATTAATGAAAGAAAAATTATCAATCTTGGATAAACCAAAGCTGTTTCCAGATAATCAGTCTTAGGAACTACCTTGCTTTTTTTCTGTCAGAATCCTTGGCAGACAGAAAATGCATGGCAAACAAACAGGACAGAATAAGAGTAGACACTGTCTCTACAAAAGGAGTACCAGGTTATTTTACAGGGAAAATTGAAAGATTAATAGAATAGGAGAAACAAAAGGAATGGGAGAACAGCCAGAACTATGGACTAATAACTAGAATTACTCAAAAGCTGGAAGACTGCCACTGAACCATACCTCAGCAAGTATCTGATCCAGAATTATTGCTGGCACTCCCAATCACCCGGGTTCAAGCTAGAGGGATACCAAACTGCAAGGAGGCACAGAGAGGTGTTCCTGGCATGGTCAGCGTGCTGGAGTGTCTATCACATTGGCGTAAAACCAAGACAGCTCAGCCTAGCAAGACCTAGCAAGGAGTTGCACTGCACTCTATGGAGAACAAGAGTAATACCCGGGAATAAAAAGATTCTGCTACTCTCCAGTAGCAGCAGGAAGGACCAAAAATCCTCCAGCTATTCAAGTCTTGATTTTATGAATAGACCTGTACAGATGGCATTGCATACCAAAAAAGAGAATAAAGTGATCTTTAAGGTCTACTCCAGACTGACTTGGCTTTATTATCACATGTCAGATGTGACCGTCCTGCTGTAATCAGCATTCCAGCACTTGGACTGAACACAGCATGTAAATGCTGTGGAAGCTGAGCACAAACTAGCAAAACCAAGACCAGAGTCCATAACCCTCATACACTACTCTTACTTGAAGGTATGTACTCAGAAATTATCAGTCCTGGTCCATAACTTTAGAGAGTTCCTATTTAGGAGCTTAACATTGATATGGACACCAAGAATATCCACTGGGCTCAACTCCAGTTCATCCTGATTGAAATTATTCAGCCATAGTTATCTGCAAGTTCATCATCCCCTACAGTCAAACTGGATTACAAGAAAATGGCACATCCATAGCTGCAGACTTAAACTTGAGGAAAAAAGGAACACTGCAGTGTATTTGTACAAGCAACCCAGCAGTGCCGCAATCATGCCTCCACAAGCAGGGAGCAAAGGGAGCACCTTTGCTTCCTTGACAATTTCAAATGAGGATTTTATTACAAGGCCTGTAATAAAAAAAACTCTGTTCCCACAGTTGTACCCAACACATGTGGAAGATCACTTAAAGAGGTGCAAAGAAAGATGTAAGAAACGAATTTCCTCCTCTGACACAGGAGTCTCTTGATGCAGATTCACATTCCTGTGTGACACACGACCTTCCTGGAACTGACGCAAGACTCTGGAAAGAACTTTTGCAGGAATTAATGATCATTACAAATCTCACCATGATTCCACCTAAATACTAAGGCATATCTTATTTTCTGCTCAATTTGTGCTTTCTAATACAAAATCCTAGTCGTGTGACTATTTCTAGGAAAAAAATCACATATTGCTGCCTCTGTGAAAATATGATGAGAAAGGAAAAATATAATGATCACGCTGCTTGACAGAACAGAGGCTTTATGGTGGTAAGGAAAACATAAGAGCATCCATGAAATGCAAGAGATTCACTAACATCCACAGTGAAATTTAGTCTTTACCTCAAGAACACAGAGAAGTTCTTCCACATATGCTCGTTCGGTCTCGATAAGTTCATTCATTACATGCCTGTGGACAAAGAATGATAATTAAGGCAGGCCTATTCACTTATGCCAAGTAATGAGGGAACATTAATTTTGCCTGTGTTTCTTCTTTACTTCAGACAATAAAAGAACAATTTCCAGGAAATGGAAACGTGACGTTCCATGGGTATTCCTGTCAGCATATCCTTATTGATATATCCTTATTGAGAGATACGTATTTTTAAACATTTTAAAATTTTTGAAAATGTGTTTGAACAGTAAAAAAGGCAAATGTAGCAGTTTAAGTGCTGTAGTAACTGAATGGAAGCAGTGGAGTGTTTTATCATTGTATGTACAAAGTCTGGTTATGCTGTGCTTGCAGCTATTACGGGAGCTGGAGCTGGAGCTGCATAGGATTGTCAAATACAGACTTAAAGCTACACTGGCAATTTTAAATTAGGGCACACTTTAAATATCTCAATGATGCCTTAAGTTTAATTTCCCTAATGATCAAGTGTTGAATCCTACTTCCCCCCAAACTCTTTCCCTTGTGATTTTGTGTGATGTAACAGAAGGTTATAACAGTGAAAAGACCATGTAAGTTGCCAGTTTACAAGTAAAAATGCAAGGTCTGCTATATGCATTGCAGGTGGTACTAAGTCATTTCTTTAACACAAGTGATGCTCTTCAGTTTTTACACAAGTGATTTTTTGGTAATATTTATGAAAACAGGGACTAAAAAGAGTCCAATAAAAAGACAAAGTATCGAAGCATGGAGACCAAAACCTTCAACAGATTTACAAGAGGCTTATTACTCAAAACTATATCATCTCTGAAATGAAAAGATGTAGCTGTCCTGACGTAGCATCACCTCAGTGCAGCAAAGGTAGAGTCTGGTACCACTCAAACCCTAAATGATGCTCCAGACAGACTGAAATACCCTCCTCTGTGCACAGAGCATAGCCAATGCATTTCAAAAAGCACTGAGGGTTATTTCAGAGAAATATACTTGTCTTATCAAATCCTTAGCCAAACTGAGGCTTTGCTGGACACAAATCAGAGAAAACCCACACTTTTTGCTTATCAAAATATACTTACTGTCGTAACACAGCTAGGTTTTCTTCATCATCCATTGTAGATCCTCCTCTGCTTTGATGGAGTTCAGTCATTTCACTCTAAAGAAGGAAACAAACAATGAGAAAAATAATCATGGCATCACAGATGGGGGAAGAGCACTTTAAAATACAGAGCTTTGAGCTCAGCTCTACTAGTATGCCTCTCACAGGAAAGACTGTACTCCACTAAAAATGAAGGCAACTTGCAAGAACACTGTGAAAAAAATTCAAGTCAGCCTGAAGGTCTTGAAGCACACAACATTTGGATGTGGGAAGTTCTCCATCAGAGGTCAGTTTAGAAAAGATGGTGGTTCAAAGCCCCTTTTCTAAGAAGACATCAAAGCACCAGCATAATCTTGTAGGCAACACTAGCCTTAGTCTGTTTTCCAAGCTACAAATAAGATACTGTGCTAACTGTCTGGTTACTTCTTAACCTGACAGAGAAATTCACACTTAAAACTTTTACTGTAAGGGCTAAACCTATGGCTTGCTGAAAAAAGAGAGGGGTTCTGCTTTCAACCCCTCCTCGAACTACCCCTTTTCTCCAAATGTTGTCCATCCTGGTCACGTGGTCCTGCCTTCCTCCTTGCCTTGTCTTTTGCTGAACCTTTGCTGAGTTGACTCAACTCTATAAAGCAGTGAGAAACTATTTGTTTCTGTTGCTGCTGTCAGGATATTTCCCTTGCTCGAGGCAGGGCAGGAATACCATCCCCACTTGGGAATGGCAATCCACTAGGTCAGGTGAAGCTGTCTGGGAGCCAATGGCAACTGCCTCTTCAGTGTCAATGGTTTTAGGAGCAGCCAATTACTACTGGCAAATAAAAAATGTTTCCTGTTCATAGACTTAATATTTTGCTGCCCTAACATTTTTCCTAATATTGGCAACTATTTACTTTACCTTCCCTCATACCCAGCCCAGCAACAAAGCAGCCCCTATTTAAACCACATGGCTGTTTCACCAGCATTACTTCAACTGGGACATTGCCATCATTTTACAGTGGAATTCCCTCATTCTTATTGAGAGTTCCTGAATATTCTGTTGCACTATGACTTTTTCAAGTAGTACATGAGTGAAAAATGCAAAGTAAAAAAAATACCTTTCCTTTTCTGTAGTTCGCCCTCCGAAGCGCGCTGCTTTCTGAGTTGGACATGTTTTCTCTTTGAAGACCTAAACATGTGAACCAGAATCAAACAGAAGTTGGAACTTGGAACTTGATCAGATCTGACACAGATGTTTGTGCAACCACAAATTATGGCTGGAAGTTTCTTCAAATTCTCAGCACAGCCCAAAAAATTAAAGGTTAATACCGTTACTTACCTGGAGAGGTACAAGGAGATTTTACAAATGCTTCAGGTCTTGGAGCAACTGGCTGGACAGGACGTGTCTGCTTAGCTGCCAGTTTCTTAAGACTTACTTGCCGCTTTTGAAACATTTCTTCCATGCTTTCTTGCTTCTGGAAAACCTTTTGCACATGCTCCTACCATTGCCATGGAAACAAAAACCAACTTAAATTAAAAAAAAAAATTTAAATAATTTATTATAATTTTTAAATTCCTGTCAGAGACCTATCAACAAGCTACCTTGACATCTACAGCATATTGATTTGAAATTGCAATTACTTTTATACCACATATAGAAATATTACACTAACTCTTCACTCTTTAACAAGGCGTAATTTACGGTGATTTAGTACACTTAAAAATTGGAACATCATTTCAAAAATATTTTGTGTGCTTAATATAGAAAAATCCGGGATTCAAGTTTCAATTAAAAAAAAATTTTTTTTTGAGTGTCTAAAGGTTCTGTTACATAAAGAGATCAACCAAGAAGAAAACAAAAATATTCTCAAGTAAAAAAAAAAAAAGTAGCACATTTTTGCTACTTAAAAAAAAAAAATATCAAATTCTCCCAAGTGAGTTTTTTTTTAAAAAGTAATTTTGCTGTCTGAAAAACAGAAGTATTTATGAAAGTCTCTGAAGCCCTTGATGCTTATCCAAAGATATGATGAGACTCAGGCACGGAAATATGTTGGCTTTCCAGTTCACAGGTATAACTCCTAGTACTGATTATTTAGCTTTATCAGTGGCAGTACAAGAGAGCAATTCTAAAATGAACAAATGGGCACACAGATACAAAAACATCTTCTGGTACCTTTAGGTCTTCATTGAGGATGTGTGCATACTCTCTGTAAATTTTATTCAACTCCTTGATTTTATTGCCAGCACCAGTATCCAGGAATTTCTCGATCTCCTGTAATGCTGATTCTGCACCATCCTGAGATTGACACTTATCTACTGGCTGCGAAGCCAGCAGGTAAATTCCTTCATCACACCACTTCATAGACTAGAAACAGAAAAAAAACAGGCTCAGAATGCACCAACGTCAGCATCACACGCAAAGAATCTAAACCACCTCAACCTTGTCATGTATTCAGCTATTTAAAGAGAAAACTTCCAGCACACCGAGATAACGTTACCTACCATTATGACAATTGTTTGACTGAGGCTGCATACTAAATACAACTGTTGCATACTGAATTTACCTTCTCTAGTAAGTCATGCAGTTCCAGAGATTTGTTAAGAAGATTTCTCCTCCTTTCTGTCTCAGTAGTGAAGGCATCACAGAGATGATGAAGTTCACTGCATTTTGGAATAATGGAGTCCACAGCATAATGATTGCTTTGAATAAAAGCATCACGCTCTGAGGCCAACATTCTGGCTTTTGCTACAGTTTCCTAAAAAACAAGCACTGATTTAAGTACATCTTGCCTTGGATCAAGATCAATGAAAAAATTTTAAAATTGTTTTTACGCAGTGAAATGCACATATTGATAAAGAATAAATCTTTAGTTAATAGCTGCCCTGCTTAATAAATCGAAGTGATTTCCTGTCTTTCCAGATGCCCAAGAACTTTCATGTACCAGAGTACTTCAGAAACAAGAGTGAGTTTAATCACAGGCCTCCTTGTGAAGGAACCATCGCTGTCTTTCTATGCCTTACTCAGCAGTGTCTGTGTGTGTATGTATGCAATTTGGGGTACAGCAACAATCTGAACTCAAATTAAAAAATACCTATCTCACCCTTAAGAGCAACGACCTCACTTAGCGATTTGTTTCACTGTGAAGCACAGATCAGAAAAAGGTTCCCTTTCTACATTGCTCAGTGTATGTTTCTACTAGCCATCTTTATTGTACATTCAACGCACAGCTGTCTTATTTCTAAGATTTATTGAAAAATGTGGCTTTAACAGGAATGGAAGTGGCCCCTAGAACAGTAAATGCAAAAGTTGGCTATGTGGACACTTCATGCAATTCGAACATGAAGCTATCACACTTTGTGACTGGTCACTATGCTCTTTCTTGAGGGGTGTCCGAGTATTACTCTGCTCCAATGGTTAAAGACTTTATTCCAGATTCCTTCTGTACCTTACCTGAGACACTGATTCTGCCTTGTTGTCAGCTTAAGCTGACACACTCAACAACCAAATCCCATCCCCCTCTGCATATGCATTGTCACAGTAGACACAAGGAAACTTGGAGAGTTCTTACATATGATTTTTCTTCAAAGTTGGAAAGATCTCTCAAAATATGCTCCACGTGGGAACTGCTGTTTCCCACATCTGTGAAAGCAGACAGTCTCTCAGACACAATATCCAAGGCTGCTTTGACCTGAAACGAGACACAGCTATGTATGAATGAAGAGAGCTCCACCTCTCTGGAGACCCACCACTTAAATAGCTGATAGCCACTATTTGCAGTCAGGGGACTCACATTATGTGGTTACTGGGACACAAAGCACCTCTTTATGGTCAGCCTACCTTTCCCCCCAATTCAAAATGAAAACAAATACAAAGAAAAGGCAGTGAAGTAATCCTATTTCCTGATACTGAAAAAGATGCAGGAAAACTAATGCTAAGGAAACATTTATGATCTTGCTTTTACCAGATGACAAGGACACAAAGCAACATTAATGTTAACAGCAAAACATGAGGGAGAAGTCCCCACCCTAACAATTAGTTTAGAGACAGACAAATGCTTGCAAGAGGGTTTCTGAGTGTTGCTCTCATGGAGACACAGGGGCTGTGCTCCAATATCGGCTACACCAGGGTAAAGGGTCTGTAGGTGCCATCAAGCACATGAGTTAAACAACATGAGATCAGAAACTGGCTGTAAAAATTGTAGTTCAGCATCCACCCAGCTTCTAACACTGCGGTTGCAACTTCCCACCCACAGTGTTGGAGACAGTCTTCATAAAATTTCAGCCAGAAGGTTTAGTTGAGACTTGGTTCCATAAAAGGACCTATTGGCAAGATGAAAGTGTCGCAGCAGCATTTTATGTTTCTGTGGCACAGAACAGGTTTCAAAGGAGTTTTTGAATGCTTATACACTGCTGGGTGCATGGAAAAAACCCTCTTAAGACTGCAGAAAAAAAAGATATTATGTCTCTATAGGCAAGAATTCAAACTGGTAAAGATAGCAGTATGTCAAGTAAGGGCAAATACAAGAAAAAGCCTGCAGAAAGCTTTCAAGCACGCACAGAAGCTGTAAAAACAAAAGTAGGAAGTTTTCTTCAGAATCTTTTCTATATTACCAAATATTGACTGCCACCAAGAAGTTCTCACCTCTCTGAAATTCTGTTCAAAATTCCGAAGGCGCAGACACTGCTCTAGTTTTTGCTGATGCTTAATCCAAAACTCATCAAAGGCGGTCTCTGTTTCATGTAATTGAGCCAGCAGTCTTAAAAAATCGAAACAAAACACATAAAAAAGTACTCTAAGAATGATGGGTGCAACCTTCAAGGGACAATGCAATCTTCCACAGTAAACAAAAAGCCTCCCCAAAGCAATATTTTCCAGAACAAATAAACTGGATACAGGAAACATTTTTTGTATGGCACAGTATCATTTCCTACAATAACACTGATGTAAAAAACTGAAACCCAACACAAATATTAAGTTCTGAAAAATGGGCAAGTGCTTATTTTAAGCACCTTCTCGGCTTTGGCCCGGGGACATGGGGATCTGGGGTTAACATACATAAATAAAATACGTAAATGTGTGTGGGTTAAGACTCAGAAGAACCCAAGCCCTAGGCTATAGGGAAAAACTAAGGTAAAAATTTGTACTGCTGTGACCAGCCAGCTGCCCTGACATTCATTTCATTCTATGGAGCAAAGCTCAATATAAACCTGAAGGCCATTGCTCCTTCTCTTCCAAGCAGGGTTATTAATGAAATATCACAGGCAAGTGTACAGCTGTACTGGGATGAAAAAACCCCTTTGATTATAATTCTGGCAAACGACTTAAAACTTTCACTTCTTAACTTACCTTCTGTTATTGCATTAGACAGTATGATATCCCATGGACTTTACACAGAGCGCTTTGCTGTACTTAGGCTACATCCAGGGAAGGCTACACATCAGAATTTTAATGAACTTTTGCCTTCAACAGTACAGAAATGAACTAACTCTGAATTTACAAGTTAAAACCAACTAGAGAAAAGGCAGTGACACACACACACGAAGTTTGTTCCAACTTCCGTCAGATATTGTATCGAATAGGAATGTTATGGATAAATTAGCAACCCCCACCCTGATCGTCCTTGGATAGCTGATAGCAACAGTGACCAAAAAAAGTGACTTCTGCCAAGCTTTGTGGATTGGAATGGACAGTTATTTGGAAAGAAAAGTCGGCCCGAGCGTAACAGAAACACAGAATGACAGACAAAAAAAGAATGCAGAATACTGCCTGGGGGAAATGAGCTATGCTTTCATAGCTTTGTGAAAATTTACATCTGTGCTACAGTGATATAATGTCTTCAGACCTGGCAGTAATTTGAGGGGGGTGTGTATGTGGCAGGCAGGGAGCAAAGGAAAACAATACCTATTACTTATATGCCCAAAGGAAGCAAATAGGAAATTGGTGCATAGATACTTCAAGAGTGGTGTATTCCCCAGCAGCCCTTTAAAGGCTACTAACAACATTGATAAGTTATCAGGTTTAAAAGAAAAAAACCCCTCCCACTTCACAGAGACCTAATGGAAATGGACAAATCTACTGAAAAGAAGGGATCGTTCCCTTCAGTCTTCCCCTCCTTCCTTCTGTACAGCAGCAAGATTTCCTTGGATTGCACTTCTGTCTCTAAACAAAGCATTGATATTCTTTGAATAAGGAAAAGATGCTCAAGTATATGGCCCAAATGTGACAAAAATGGAAAGAAGAACAGTGTTGTGTGGTATCAGAATTCCAATCCCATTTCCCTATAGCCAGGTGACCCTGTAGTGGGCATTAGGGGGTTACTTAGTTCAGGACAGATCTGACAACAGAGGAGTTGTTAACGAAATGTTTTATAATGTTCACATTGCAACATTTGCTTATTTGCAAAGCATAAATATGGAATTAGATAACAGAGGGGAGGAGTCGAAAAAGCAGAAAAGCAGCATGTTTAGCATTTCACACCTCTCACCTTTCTACCGTTGTTTGATTGTCTAGCTGATCTTGATTCAGTTTGTATTCAGGATTCTCAGAAACCGGTTTTGTAATATTTCCAAGGATATCATCTCCCTGTTCTACTGCTACCCTGATATCCTCCTACAAAACAAAACAAACCAAAAACAAAAGAAAAACCTCACACGCTGTAGTTGTGTGTTGCTGGCTTTTTAAGCAGAATTCACAAGGCACTGAATTGGAAGAAGGATTTCAATAGCATTCGAGCAAGCACAGTTTGATTAAAAGCAGTGGCTGACAACAGACAGCAAATGATAAATGTCAGCTTTTTCCATGTTTACCATCTTAAGATCCCAGTGTAATTGAGTTGAATTTTCATGGTAGACAGCCTTCTAGTGTTGCTTTAGGCTACAAATATCTCAAAAATTTTAGACGCACAGTTCTGAAACCGCCAAATAGCTTTCATTTAAGCCTTTTTGAAAGAACATTTGTTCATGCTTCAAAAGGCCATATATTTTAATATGCATGCAAATACAATCAAATTTCCTGTTGCAAACAAAACTAGAAATTAAACACACCACTACTTACAAAGAAATTACTGTTTCGCATACAATTCATTATGCATCTGTACATACATAAACTTAGTTTCAAGAAATGTCATTTTTCAACAAGAAAAGGATTTTTAACATCAAAAACCCCAAGTTTAATAAGACACTGATGGTTCACATTATTATTGTCTGTTAGCATCGTCCATATTTTCCATTAATGTTGCTAGCTATAAATTAAAACACAGTTTAACTAGAAGGCAGCATCTTTACAGAAATTACATACCTTCATCTTGTCCTTCTTTTCTGTGTGTGTTGCAAGAAGGGAGCTGGTTGATTGCACATCATTTGGTAGTTCTGTTTCAGCCAGCTCAGTCCCAAAGGACTGAAGAATCTGAGCTGTTTGCTTAACCTTTTGGGCGAAACCTTCTATAGCCTTTTGGAATAAAAAGCATTAAAGATATTTTGTGTTCGTCAGACACATACGTACAAACAAAAACATGCACACAAAATACAACTCTCAAAACAAACCCAAACAGATGAATTACAAGCTTGAAAAATGGTCAAAGTATAATTTTGCAAGCAACAGATACCGTCACCATTAATTCCTTAATTGTATATTTTTCTTAGGCTTGTATCAGGTGTATCTTCTTCATATTTTTATAATCTGGAGTTATTTTACAACTTGAGCTTTTTCTTTCTTGTAGCAAAACCAATAAACCTCCACACAATAACACACTGTAGTTCCTTTGCTCCAAGTGTTCAGAAAACCACTCCCAAGTTATTACTCATATTATTTCTCTAAGATGACTAAGTACCATTGGGAACATCTTCTCACACTGAGCAAGTCAACTTGCATCACTTGGAATCTGCTTTATAAATGACAGGGTATAAAACAGAAGGGTTCATTAAGCTGAAAAGTTAAAACAAAACCTAAGACTTACAGTGCGACGGGACAGCCATCTGTTATGGCAGTAATCCAGGGTGCCACCAAGATCTTCTGTTAATTGTGTCTTATCAATGTAACCCTGCAGTTCTGATACTGAGCCCAGCATTATGATCTGCAGCAGGACAGAAAAAAGTGAACGTGATCAGCGGCGACAAGTCCTTTGTTAAGGATTCTAAGCCCCATCCTTCAGACACTGACAGAGAAGATGTGCTTTAATACAGAAGTGAGACATGGAACTGTTTCCTGTGGGTATAGAAAAACAAACTTAACAATTCGTTCAGTTGAAGATGATGTAAATGATGGAATATGAGCATGGGCACCTAAAAAAAAAAGCTTATGGAATTATATAGCATAACGCTGCCAGATTTTTTTATCTTGATAAACCATACTTGGGCTATTTTCTAAAAACAACATCCATTTCTCGTTCATTTTTCCTTGTTATCCTGGGTCTGCAGGAGAGAACAACAGTGTCTACGTGGATTTGTCATGGTCCCCAAAATAAATGAAAGATGGGGGAAAATTTTCTTAAAGACCATCTTTCACCCTTGAAATTTACATCTGATAAGTACAATAACTTTTATATCATCAGCTCATATAGTTTGAATTTTATTTTAAAATATAAATGCTGTACACTTGCAAACAAAAGGACAATCTGTGGGTTTATGGGCGATATAACAACAGGCATCCATTGCATGTTTGCTCAAATGACAGAAACCATAGCGTTTGTCCATGGGAAATGCATCTGCTTCAAAATTCACGTACTCTTTCAAGAATAAACCATTGTGAATTAGCTAAAATTGCTAGAACTGCCTCTAAGCATGGCTTTTTGTTCGGGTTTCTTTGGTCCTCACTGGCTACCTTAAGTACTTTTACAGATTCCTGGTAGTAAAGTGAAAACAGAGCATTACTTACAGGTACTTTCATTTTAAGCTCATCTTTGTTGAATCTGAAAGCAATGTCCGAGAGAGCTCGATGAAAAAATCCCGTTGGGCGCAGAACGAGGACTAATTGCAGGTTTCCTGGGAAAGATGCCTGCAAAGCAAGTTTAGCCTATTATTTTCTGTGTCTCAGCTCCAGAAAATATTTTCGAACGAGGAGAAGCCCCTGATAAACCACAAACTAACTGTATCAAAGGCCTCCCATAATGGGGTGACCAATCATATTCTGGCATGGCTAGTACAAGGAGCTTCATTCAAAAGACATTCATTTGTCTTTGGGAACAGGGATCTATTCTCCTGGAATCAATTTTTTTTCCAGGGCTGGCTTTTACTGCTCTTCAGCTAAGATTACAACCTACTCAAGGAGGCTAATGAACAAACAGCAGTGGCTTAGTATTTTTTTAACAGCATGACTTTCATGGTTACTTCATCTTCTCTTTAATAGAAGGTGCCAAGAGAAACCTCCTTATTGTGCGAAAACCTAACAACAAATTTCTAATTTGTGCATAAACTACCTTGCCAGTTGCCTACACAACTTATTGCCACAGAGGATGAATTTCTTAGGCAGTAACTTAGAAATAAGCTTTATTTTGGCTGACAAAAATTAAAATCAAGCACAAAAATTCTCAGTTGTTTTTTCTCATCAACTTCCAACTAGCAACCTGATGGAACTTTCCCAGTTCTACAACAGATAGAGGGAAAACAGAAGAGAGAAGAAACAAAAAAAATAGCATTAAATTATTAAAAATCAACCTCTGCTGTGGCAGAGATTAGCATATTTGGCATTTAGCCACTGTTGGAAACATTCTCCTCTATTCAGTATTTCCACTGTAGGAAGGCAGTGAAATTCACTGAAGAAATGATCATTATAATGATTAAGTATGCAATTTTCTTCATTATACTGTTGGAAATTATTTCACTTTTCTAGCAAACTGGTTTATTGGAGGGAAGAAAGAAAGCCAACAAAAAGCCCCACTGACTGAAGGAGCTGTTATGCTATGCTCTGTTCCAAGCCTAGTGGAACTGTCAGTATCTAGAAGGTTGAAGAGTGATTTAATAATCATTTTGAGGTTTCCAAGGGTTCCAAGTATTTAGCATTAGAAATGAGGAACTTTTACAGGGCAAAGTAGTTTAACGCTTTTCTGGAAAACTTTACAGATTCATTGTGGTTCCCCAGATATTCAGGATACAACCAAGGTTTCAGTTTGACTGAGGAACCTTAAAGGCTTGAGCTTCTCAATCTGCCTCCGCTTCAGTGACGTTCAAATTTTCTAGAAAGTACAGTGGTTCAGTCCCAAAGGAGTCTGAGGGCTGGGAACAGAATCCAGCTAATTCTGAGGGCCCTCACTAGCCCCTCAGCCTTGCACTGTAAAGTTTGCTAAAAAAGTACACTGTTCATTAAAACTAGTACAGCTTGTGAAGTTACTAACCCTTAGGTACCAGACGAAAAACTTTTCATTGCAAATTTCTGACTGTATTAAAAAGAAAAAGAAAAGAGGATACTTTTCTTACTATTTTTTCTGAATTCCCATACAAAGCAAAACCACTAATTTATTTAAGAGACATTACAACAACAGACAAAAAAATTCTTTAATTAAATCTCCCAGATAAGCCTTTTAGAATGACAGCCATATTTATTTTTCTCATTCAACAGACACATCCATTTATTTTGTGCCTGTAACAGCACTGTTCAGTCCAACTGAGCTGTTACTTTTTACCTTTAGCTTCCAAAATGTGAAGTTTATTCAGGGGCAATGCAAATATTTCAGAATAAAAATGATAAAAGAAATATCTTTTAGATAACACATTTTGAAAAAAATAAGGTGCCTCCTTGTGAGATATCCACCCCACCACGTGATGTCCTGACAGACTGTCTGTGGTCATGAATATTTGCAACCCATTTAGCCTTACTTGGAGCGCTGGGAAATGCACTGGACAGGGTGCTAGAGAATCTCAAGGCTCCCTTTCCCCACAGGGCCAGATGGTCTTTCGAGGTCCCTCCCAACCCAATCTGGGATTTTTTGACAATTACGCTATTCCTGAAGCAAACAGCAGCACCCAAATGCAATCTAATAGTAATTTTTTCTGGACTGTGTATTAGTTCTTATGACATGAAGTTTAATTGCATGATGAAATTCAGTATGGTGTTCAATTCAATGAAAACAGAGAATATGCATTACAATTATTTTCCATCTCGGTGTGTCAACCCAAAATGATGCTGTTGAAGTCAATAGAGTCTTGTAATCACTTGAATTCCCATTCAAGGCCTGACAGAAATTTTCCTTCTCTCTGAATAAAAGCTCAAATTCTAGATTACTTTGTCTACAGTATAAACTTGTCTCCGCTAGTCTATCTCCATTTGAGTTTTTTTTTCCTTCAAAAAAACCCCACATCTTAAGAAATGATGCCTCCTTCCCTTGCTGTGGCTAGGAGTCAAATCTGCAAATTGATTTTTGTGAAGCAAGAAGAGGAAGCAGTGCTACAGTAAACAATGTTGGACTTGTGCCAACTATTACAGTTTATCAAAGGTTGTATCTGCACTGCCAAAATACTACTATTTTTCCTAACTTTTTTTGCTAAAGCCCTGGTGACTTGCAGAGACAATACTATGATGTAAGAGATGCTCCGTAGATGCCTGTGAACTTCATTGACCAGTCAACTTCACCCTGAACACTGGAACAAAACAAAAATTCTCTGTTCCAGTCCAGCAGCATATTTGTTTGAAGCCATTGTATGCTAACCAGACAACAAACAATGACTTCTCAATACTGCTTTGCTAAATGTTAAGCACCAAAAAATATTCACGTTATGTTTAGCAGAGCTATCAAATAAAGTGCCTTCAAGGACTGTTTTACTGAAGTCAATGAACCTTACTGAGACTTGATGTAGGGTTTGTATGCTCAAAAACTGTTTGTTTTTTTTTCTTCAAGTGTCTTTCTTTACTAGATTAATTAATATTAACAGTTCCCCCAACATCTTGTCTCAAATATTGAATTTATCTGATTTAATGCTAGTGCAAAAGAGACTAGGGGTCATGTTTTTCACATCTCTGCAAAAATTAGGAGACTCCAGCCCATATATCCATTCATCTCACTTGCACTTGGTTTGATACTTCATGACAGGCACAGGATTAGTTTTCTATCTGCTCATCTCCTTCACTTTCTCATCCAGTCAGGTCAGTGCCAATTCCAAAGACACAGAAAAAGATGTAGATGTGCACACTGTTATCAGCTTTGAATTAAATTTGACCAAACCAGGAATTTGTATACAGCACAGCCCCAGGATCAAAGCTTTCCAATACACCAAGATCTTTGTTGCTCTACAAGTACCCTGAACCGAGAACATGGGGAAGAACCTTTTCTGGCTGGACAAAATAAGGAACAACCTTAAATTCTCCAGAAAACCAGTTAATAATTTCTCAGGAGCAGGTTAACCTGCCTGCTTTAAGGCCTCTGCTTCTCAGGGATGGGGAGCCTTCCACTGCATGCCTCAGGTTTCTGGAAAGGAGAACATGTAGAGAGACTGAACCCAGTTGAGTTCTGGGCAAAACGTAAAATCAAATTATCATAGAATCACAGAATGGATTGGATTGGATTGGATTGGAAAGGATCTGAAAGACCATCTATTTCCAAACCCTCCACCAGGGGCCTGAACACATTTCACTAGACCAGGTTGCTCAGGTCCTCATCCAACCTCGCCTTGAACACTTCCAGGGTTGAGGCATCCACAGCTTCTCTGGGCAAGCTGTTCCAGTGCCTCACTACCCACACAGTAAAGAATTTCTTCCTAACATGTAATGTAAGCGCTCCTCATTCAGTTTAAAACAACTCCCCCTTGTCCTATCACTATCTGGCTGTGTTAAGTTTCCCTCTATTTTATAAGCCCCCTTCAAGTACCAAAAAGCTGCAGTGAGGTCTGGCCCAGAGCCTTCTCTTCTGGACAACCTCACTTCTCTCAGCCTGTTCTCACAGGAGAGATGCTCCAGACCTCTGATCACCTTTATGGCCTCCTCTGGACCACATGTCAGTTGAATATAATCCTAAGTATCACCTTTCTTCACAGAGTATTACTGACAAGAGAGGCTGTGTGTACCACTACTGACCCTGAAGTTAAGCCAGCTTGCAGAAATATCATAACCATGGGAGCCGTCAAAGAGCTAATGCTTGACTCAGTTTTAGTAGTACTGTCTTAAAATATTTGGAACAACACTAATTTTCATTTTATGAACAGCTTCAAAATACCCATGTTACCAAGCTCTGTGGTGGTGTTTTCCCTTCTGCACTTACTAGTATGCCATAAGCCACAGAGCATTTCTTTCCAAAATATTTCTGTATATAAAGGAGCTAGTAAGTACTTGCTCACCTATTTTTCTTTAAGACTGTTTATTCGTGGCTAGAATGAAGAAGTGCCTTACACAGAATTCTTGTCACAAAAGAGTCTTGAATTAAATCAATTCATTAAAAGAGCAGCTCGAAATCTAGTTTAAAAAGCATAGAACTGTTTTGCATTAGATCTGTGTTTAACGCTTGTGACATTATGATCATGCTTTCTGAGTTTAAGTGACTCACTTCTCTGTTTTTACATATTAAAAAAATATGTAATATAAAGGAAAATGTCTAACTCCACAAGGATAACTGCAAAAGTGCCTGCATGCGTAGTAGTCTCAAAACATTCAAAGCAATCAGACAAAACCATACTGATCTCAAAATAAACTTACTCATTTATCATTTACTGTACTCATTCATAAGTTAAGTGTCACAGTTTTCAGGACATGATGCAAAGAGCGAACTAGAAACTGGGCTAATGGGAAATACCTACCCCAAATAAATA
This sequence comes from Mohoua ochrocephala, assembly GCA_013398855.1. Taxonomy (NCBI): domain Eukaryota; kingdom Metazoa; phylum Chordata; class Aves; order Passeriformes; family Acanthizidae; genus Mohoua; species Mohoua ochrocephala. The sequence continues at coordinate 53,288 of VZTA01026286.1, forward strand.
TAAAATAGTGCCTTTCATGGGGCACCACTTACGAACATATCTTTTCTACATCAAGAACTCACAAAGAAACTCAACATCTCTACAAACAAGGCTGAAGAACTCGCAAGTTGGATTACTGCAATTCAGCATTTCTCACCTTGGATGTCAAACCAGTAAGATTCCAGATGGCACAAAAATGGGACTGCCTGATTCCTGCAAGGTTCAAGCTGGTATTACAAAAATCAAAGAATCAATTAGGTTGGAAAAGATCTCCAAGATCATTGAGTCCAACCTGAGCACTCTGGTGTGCTGTGTCCACTGGCTTCTGGTTTCTTCCTGCCAGCCAGCGGTCTTGGCCCTAATCTTCAAAGTAATTAATGGGCTAAGCCTCTGTTACAGTGAAGACTGCATTTTGATTTATGAACAGCTAAGAAATGCAGTCCAAAACAGAAGGCATGAAATCTGCATGCAATGCATCCTTAGTTAGCAGTGGCAAATCACAAAGCAAACTTCTTCTCCAGGAGGCTGAATAAAACTCATCCCTTGTCACATTTAGAAAGGGCTGTAAAGTTTTGTAACTGGATAAAAACTCCTCACTACTCGCCCCAAGCAGCCTCCCTCCCAACTGCTTACTCAAGAGCAGTGGCTCACGGGTATGTTATTCCCTATGCACCAAGGAAGTTCATTTCCTCTGGACCTTCCGTATGAGGTTGATGGATGGCTATGGTGCAACTTTTAATGATGCTGAGTGCAGTTTTTTGTTTGTCTAAAAGAGTGAGTTCACATTGCAACCTTTCCCTCAAGATGGAGGAAGACAATGATGACAGGCCAACAAGAGACTAATACAATGTAATGACATAGGCTTCATTTTTAAAAGAAAATACCCTGGAACTATGAAGAGAGCAGCGTGAAATCCTAGAACACACTGATCAGCAAAAAGCCTTGCTCCTACAACTGTGGATTGAACATTGCTTGTCTGGGTATGATAACATTAGGAGAGAAAAGAAAAAAAAAAAGAGGAAAAAAAAGTGTCATTTTTGACTACATGGAAAGGACAAGAGGATCAATTTGTCTGGCATTTGTCATTCACCCAACTTCAGCTAGGACAATACAGAGCTGCTTTACCATGACTGCTCCTCCTTGCACACCTACCCATGAGACTACCCAACTGCCCAGCCCCAGGAGCTAAAAGCTTCAGCAAGGTCTTGCATGTCTCTGTATACTCTGAATACTGTGTTTACCTGAAAACAGGACATTCTAATGCAAATTTATAAGAATCACTGCAGCTGACATGGCAAAAAGTTGAAAATATTTTGTATCCTCAAACAACAATGTAATACAAGTGAACAATTTGCAACTACTAACTTCAGTATTTTTCTCGTAAGAACTTTCAAATTCTACTATCTCTCTAACAACATGACAATTTGCTATCGAGACTTCACACTTAACATGAAACTTGGCTCTTGGAGTCTCTACCGGCACTTCACCTCTCAGCCTGACTATCCCAGTAGGCCGGATTCTTCCTAGGCTAATAACTTCACTTCAGCTAAATCAGGTGAAAAAGAAAAAGAATAATGTTGTTTGCAGTGTCTCTGAAGCCACAGAGTCTGCGAGTCTTGCTCTGGCTAAGGACAACCTCCTGGGCCCACTGATTGCAACTTCATCAAGTAGAACAAAACAACAGCAAGGTCTGCATGCCTGGGCATGTTCTTGCAACAATTTCTTGTCATATCCCAGGAAAAGTAGGGCCATCTTTCAGCCCAGGCCTCTGGCTTTGCTCTCAGTCCCACCACACTGCATGTGCTGCAGGAGCAGTCAGCCTGGCCGAGCAGCGCAGTCACTGACCTGCCACTATGTCTGCAAAAATAGGTTAACCACATCTCCAGAGTCTTCACTACGGCAGCCTTTAAGCATCAGCACGAAACACAGATTCAGCTCATTTTCTGCCCCAGGAAAAAAAAAGGATCCCCAACAACAAAGAAGGAAAAATGAAGCTTAGAAATTTTTCATAATATAGAAATATTTTCCACAATAATTTCAGCCTGAAACAATTTTTTTTTGTTAGTTTTGTTTCAAAACATACTTCCAACACCCGCTAGTACCAACCAAACATTGTACACGAAGAGTCTTGAAAATAACAAGAAATGATAATAAAAAATACATGCTAGTATGAATTTCTGTTTAACAGCTGCTCAGTGCTTACAAATACACTTCCTACAGTTGCCAGGGTATTAGTGATGGGCAGATGCCCCAGCCAGGATATTCCTGTTGGGCAGTGCTCCAGCCACAGAACCCTATGCTGGCATTTCTGATTTCACAGATCAAAAGGGTCAATTCCCTCGGGATGATTAGAGAAAAATTAGGAAAGATGGCAGAAAGGACGCTGCAGAAATGACAGCAAATAAACAGCCAAAACTCTCCTCTCAAGTAACATGAGACTCCCATCCTCACACACAGCAATAAGCTTTAGCAATTGTAAAAAAAAAAAAAAAAGCACTGAACAGGAGCTTTTTACAAGGGCAGGGAATGACAGGACAAGGGGGAATGGCTTCAAATTGAAAGGAGGTGGATTTAGATGGGACATTAGGAAGAAATTCTTTACTGTGGGGTAGGTGAGGCCCTAGAACAGGTTACTCAGAGAAGCTGGGAATTTCCTGTCCCTGGAAGTGTTCAAGTCTGGGCTTGGATGGGGCTTTGAGCCACCTGGTCTAGTGAAAGGTGTCCCTGCCCATGGCAGGGGAGTTGGAACTAAATGATCTTTAAGGTCCCTTCCAATCCAAACCATTCTGTGATTCTATGATCAAAACTGCCAGAGCTATCAGGCTTTCAGACATCGAGTACAGTCTGGATAGCCCAAGTAATACTCAGATACTTCATAACCACCAAAAGACAACTCTGACTTGTTAGAAAACCAAACAAGTTGAAGTCTCCAGTTACCCTTGTGCCCTTTGAAAGAAATCTTTGTCTATCAGTAGGAACTCACTAACTTGGCACAACATACATATCTTGTATATTTGGCTTTGGTTTTTTGTTAAACAACAGACAGCTGAAATGCATTAGATTTCATTTACATCGAATACTATAGCAAAGATATGATGGACAACAGCAACAATTTTTCACTACATCTTCTTTTGGAATAGGAACACAAAACTACCAAGTGTTCAGGGCTGATGTGACTATTGCTGAAGCCCAACAGGAGGACTGCTATAAACATACATACATGGGTACAATTCAAAGCCAATACTGTTGCTGTTCAACAAGAGAAGCAAATACAAAAAATCATGCCTTTAACAGATTAGACTTCAGCTAAGAAGCATGATTTCTCTTTAAAAAAAAGCTCACAGAAGAATGAGAAAAGGCGAAAAAAGCAAAAGAACCCATCACAAGCAGCACTGCAACTGTGCAGTGCTCCTGCACTTAATACCCTTCTCTGGCAAATCCCTTAGGCACCAACACCATCACGACAGTGGCAAATCCCTTATAATGGGGAATAGTTGCTCAGTTCTGTTCACTGTGCTTCAAAGCAAAATAACACACACTGGAGGAACATTACCATAAATGTTATCATCATGGCTATAAGCAACTTGTCTGCAGTTGCTCCCTAACCCTTACAACCCCAATTATGCAAATAAAAGGACCATCATCTGTGCAACACTTATCTGTCCTTGAACAGAAACTACAGCACTGACTTTTGAAAGAGATTCAAAGCCTCCGGAGATAGAGTCCTTTTTCTTCAATCATCCTAAATTATGCTGTTCTCAGTTTTTGCTACTGGAATCTGCTCAATGCTGCATCTCAAAATTTCAAGATGAGCTGCAAAAGCAAATTTTGCTGATACTTCAATGTATTTTCAATGTTTTAACATTCCGATCATAATTGTTGTGTAAAAAGTTGTACCGTGGGAATATTATATCATTATATATTCATTCACAAAACATCATATAGTGGGAGGAATGTACTACCTTTAAAGTAATACTTTTTAACTTATAATAAACAAAAAATTCTTCGGCCATAATCAGGCTACATAAAAATGACATTTACTATTTTGATTTGACTTTCATCTTACAGAGTCAAAAATTTTCAGCCATTAAAAATTAAAAGATACTTACAGCTTTGTTTTTCAGCCCTTACTGTAAAGATTATTGACAACTATCAATTCAAGCAAAGATAGCTAGGAAGAAAAAAAAGGCAACCAACCAACCAACAGCTAAAAATCAACTAAACCAACAGTAGAATAAGCACATGATAATCATGAATCTGTCTTTCCCTACTTCTGCAGAACAAAAAAAAAAAGGCAAGCCTCTGATAAGCTTCTTTTTCCAATTTTAAAAATATTAATTGAAAGGGAGGCTGGGAGACTGAAAGTTAAGAGCATGTACTGTTGATTAACCACAGAAGGCACGTAAGATTTTCATGCTTACAAGTAACCCTTGTTTTACATCAAACATCACAAGAACAGTTTTTCCATGTGAATTCCTTTCACAAGTGGTAAACTCATCACCAGGACCCTCACCCTCATCTCTTCGTAAGAGGGAAGCTCACTTGAATAGTCAAAAGTGGACCCAAACCCTATGGGATGCATGAGGCGACCATGCAAACATTAGTTCCCACCTGGGAGAGCTGCGTGCTCAGACATTCCCATTCACACACACACACACACTCTCCAGGTGCATACTTAGGAAGATGTGCTGAGCTTCAGACTGCATTCAAAGCACATCATAGACACATGATGCTCTGTCAGCTGGGATACAAAAGACCTACTGGATACCTTCTGCATCATTTAGTAGCTGACATATTGTTGAAGAAAAAAAAAATATGTTTTTTCCACTTGTAAGAGGAAGATTCAACACAGAAAAATATTTCTAAGGAGTTATTTTAAAACAGTACTCACTGCTATCCGCAGTATGGAAGCTTTCACGGAGGTCCATTTGTCCTGTCTGCGATCTATGACAAGAATAAATCCAATTCCAGCATCTCGTAAACTAAGTTTGGAGGAGGAAGGAAGAAAACAGGAAAGTTTAGTTCAAAATACAAATGTAACTCCTGGTTCCCTCACACAATAAAGCAGTTAAAAAATAGTTAAAAAAAAGAAGTAGCTTAACCTTTTTGTGCAGAATCTTCTTCAAATAAATATCTTAAATAAAGATACACTATACACCATTGCAAAGATGCAGCAGTCCCATATGTGTTTCACAGAGTTTCAAAATGTATTCAAATAAGAATTCTTCTTTTTCACAAAAGACAGTATTTACATTTCTTGCAGAGGGATTATTTCAGAAGAAAATAAGACCAATTGATTCTCCACTGTTTGGTGCTGATATAATCCCTTCCTCATGATGCTGTCAGTATAGCTGCAGTATCAAAATAAAGTTGTTTTTCTTTTGCATCTGCTTTTAACCTTCTGTTTGAATTGTCTTCCTCCTCACTGATATTTAAAACTCCTTAAAACCACACATCCTTCTGATCATTCCACGATATTGCTCCACGCATCTGAAATTATCATATGCCTCCAGGATGTAAACTTCTTCCTAGGTGCATTTTCACATTCACTGAAACAAAAAAACCTTACAGCACGTAAACTCTTCAAATCACAGAGGAGAACAACGAGCTCAGACGCGCTTCTCCGGAATGGAAACATCTGTGAGAGAGATTCCGCTCAAATCCTGGTGTACGGGTGACCTTTCTCTTTTGCCTGTGCTCAGCTGCATGTGCTACCGAGCCCTGACCAAGGGATATGCTCCTGTTTTGTAATTCCCCATCTAAGCCAATTGTGCAATGCCAGCAGCAGCCCTTGCCAGCCAATCGCAATCAAAATGGAAACAGCAGGCAAATACAAGGCAGACAGGCTCAGATTTATTGTTTTCTCTTATATTTGGTCCTTTTTCGGTATATGTGCTGTATTTTTAGTCCCGATAATTTATTGCAAGGCCTGCTGTGGCACTGTGTGACATTTAGAAATATTGTGCATCAATTTGTTATGGTAATATCTTAAAAAATGGAAATCAACGGAACGTCAGGATTCTTTATTCAAGATTGCTGAATCATGGAAACACCAGCTTTGCTTTATAAGATTATGCCAGTAGCATAATGATAAGAGGATGTTTAGGAGGATTAAGAACACAGGTACCCAGATGTGTCATCTTAAACTACTTTACAAAATTACAAATTTAAACATGACTCACAGTTTATTCCCATTCTTTTACAAAATGTAATATCTCTCCAATTTACAGACAAAATGCAGTATCTCTCAAATTTACAGATATACTATTTAGTGGGAAACACGAATAATCGTTAAAAATGCAAAGGAACCCTTGCTTTCTTTCAGAAGAAGCTAAGCAGTCCTTTTAGCACAGCAGAATATTAGAAACGATCCTCACTGCCCACATTCAGTGCACATTACTTAACTCTTGCCTCTGGGTTAGGACAACGCTGATAAACAACATCTGAGCACTTGCCTTGTAAGCCTGACAACCCTTGCAGACAAACAGGGCTTTATATTAGCAATATGCTTCCACTACAGTAAATTTCCATGATTTACTAAAGTTTCCCCTCTTCTTTTTCTTTATTTAAAGGGCAAAAGGAGGAAAGAGATCCAGACTGATTTTAGCCTCTTCCTGTTCCCCATTTAAAGCTCTCACAATTTTAACCTTTAGTGACTGAGCAAAATAAAATTACAATAGCAACCATGTGCCACAATAATCAGATAGCAAAACAAACTCCTTGGGTACACAGCCTTAATGTGGATGCATGGAGTCAAAAAGATGCCACAGCTGTTCCCACAGGAGTCAGTGTGGATTTTGGAGTGTATTAAGACTCACAAAGAGCTATTTTCTGTGCTCAGTAGAAGTTCCCAGGAGCCCTGAAATTTCTCCATACTTCCTCCATAGAGAGGAAGCATAATCTCAGAGTACCTAAATGCAACATATCTGTATTCTATTTCAAGAAACTACTGATGTTTCAGTGCAATATGAACAGAATTAAAGCCTCTGAAAGAGCATCAATAGGCTTTCTCTCTAGGAGCACAGGAAAATACAGGCTCAGCTGGGATCCCAGAAATGATCTACACAGCAACTCCACACAGTTAGTCACCTGCTTCAATACCTGACTACAAGCAGAGCTTAATATCATTATCCTGGAAAAATAAAAAGACAAGGCTTACTTAAGTGGAAGCATTAACAAAGAAAAGCACATCTCTAAGATAGCCCAAAAGATGTCTTCAGCCAACCTTCTTTTTCCACTGGATCAAATAGAAGGATCAAATATGCTGTCTGCTTGCATGAATCAGCAAGCCCAGACATAAAAGCCAGGATTCCCCACTGCTGCCTAGAAGAGACCCAGTGGCAAAGTCTTGAGCATCTGACTTCAAACTGTTAACACTCCATTAATATAGACTGTTGAAAAAAAAAAAAATTAAATGCCCTGTTCCAAATCAATCAGGGTGGGAAAAGTATTTGTTATCTTGACAACAGTGCCTTGTTGCAAAGGCCTGGCTCTGGAGTCTGGGATCCAGCTCCAGCAAGTCATAGGCAGGAAGCAACAAACCAAACTAAGACATTGTGTACAACAAAGTTGAGAACATTACAAAGAGAACAAAGTCATGTATTCAAGAAAAGTAAATATTGAAAACAGGTCTGTTTGCCAATGTACCCTTGCTCTACTGACCTCTCTTTGCTGCCAGACACGCACCTGCATATGGAGTTGCAAGACACCTTGCAATACCCTCCTCCCTTCTAGGGCACAGGATGAACGGTGCTTTGGCAACAAGTGCATACTCAATTTTCCTTTGGCTCCTGATTTAACTGTGAGTGCCAGCTGTCCCTGTTACCCTCAGGCACATTTATTACATTTTATCCTGACACTGATTTTCCCCTACCCCCCACATGTGCTTGAGAGGAATGAATTTTGGCTTGTGCTCTGTGTCTCAGCAGAGCCATGCTCTGATGGGCACAACCTGTCCTGCTCATCAAGCTTTTTTCCCTGCCTTGATCCAGCTGCATTGCACTCATCAGCTTAGCTCACATCTTCTCATGCCTCTGTATCACTCTCCGATAAACCTGTCTCCACCACTGACATTTGTCTCTCTCATTCATCATTCCTTGACCGCAGAACAGTTCAAAAAGTTTTTTTGTTTTTTTTGTTTTTTTTTTTTTAATTTTAGACTGTAAGGATGAATGACATCGTCCTCACTCCTTCCTGACCATCACAGTCTCTTCATCCTCCAGCCTGAGTCTCCCCGTACTCTATGTCCCACTCAATCTCCCAGTATCTTCCCTTGGGTGGACACTTCCCTCAGTTGTGGTCCAGCCTGTGGAGTCCGGCAGCTTGTCTGCACGGCCTGCTGGTGGCACTCACATCCCGTGCCACAGCCTTCCTGCTCTCAGCCCTGGTAGCACACCTGACTTTAGAGCAGCTCATCCTGCAACCACAGAGGAGCCCCTGCTCAGCCCCAGGATGAAGCAGGACATTTTTGACAATAGGCTTGAGTAGTTACTGAGCATCTGTGGCCTGGGATTTAGGCGGATTTTTCTCAAGGTCCTTTCTTGACACAAAGGCCATCATTCTTCTAAGTGTCAAGTCTGAGTCCTTGAACAAAGGAAGTAGACACTTGAGCTTCTCAAACAAAAAATTGTTTCAATGTTTGAAAAGTATGGTGGATTTGTTCCCTGGCATCTTAGGAACCACCCAGCTATTTTGGCTGAACTTTACACCATAAAATCAGGTGGCACCTCATAAATAGAAAGAAAATTTGGCAGAGTTGTATATGACTGGAAACCAACCCTTACAGTGAGAAATATTGGAAAACCTTAGCAGAAGCACCTGTCTATTCAGGCTTCTTAACATTTCCCTTACGACCTTTGTTGTCTTTAATGTATTAACTTGTATCCGGTGTACTTTCAGCAACATAATTTATATATGCTTTTAATTCAAATTTAGTATTTCCTTCCTTTGTTTCCCTCCTAATACACGCACAATAAAACCCCCCAAACCAAAACAAAAAACCCAAAACATCACGGGATAAGCACTGTTCTTCTGTTTATTCACCAGAACAAAGAACAGAACGTTTTTAGAAAGGCAGAGAAGCCATCCCTGCTCCGCAGGAAATGTGTCCAGCAAACTCACTAAGGCCAGGTTAGAAAGGTAGAAAGTGGAGGAAGAGGATCAGGGCCACAGAGGACAGGAGAAAATGCAGCAGATGGTAGACTTCCTGCTCAGTCCCCTCCCTCTGTCTTAGGGAGCCAGTGTAAAACCACTTGGAGAAGGTGACAGTGAGGCTGAAATACCTGCCCAACAAGCAGCCAGTTTTCCATACAGACTTTAGAGCAGGAACTGAATTTTCCTCTCAGTGACTCCTCAGCTTTAGATTATGGGGACATCCCCTCTTTGTCTTGTTTGCAAGACTTATTAGCTCATGCACTTGGGGGAAAGGGTGGGAAAGCTAATAGTACATAGGACTGTGGAAAGAAACTTCCCTCGGGGGTATGTGGAAGCAATTGCATAAACATCCTCTGAAAGATCCTTGCATTTCTCCAAGGTATGGGTGGTGACAACTGCTACACAAATAATTTCCTATTGCTTCTACACTGCTGTATGAAAGCAGTTAGTATACATTGACCTCTGCTACAAACGAAACAAAGCAAATCTCTGGGTTCATCCCAGAGACTTGAAAATACCAAACCTTTGCACATTTGAAATTCTGTACACCATTTTAGGTTACATAAGTCCAGTTATTTAAAACTGAATTTCAGTCTTATAGCTTTATTATAAAACAGTTGACCTACATTACACTCAGGACTGTTCCCTACCTCAACTACCTTGGCATACAAATGGACTAGAAATTCTTGCTCTGAAGGGCTGAACAGCTGTTTCCATAGTAGGACTTCAATAACATTCCATGAAGAATTACTGCATCGAGCAGAGCACCAAGGCTATGTCTGCAGCAATCTCTATTATAAGCAGAACCCTGGTATCGCCCCCATCTTAAACCTTCCACAGCAGCTTGTCACTGACCATCAATGCGCATCAGTGACATGCACATGCTGCTCCAAAAGATGTGAGGTCTGGGGCACCTCATAAATCCTCCTCTTTTTTGGCATGCAACTGTAAAACTATGTAGGAAGGACTTGGAATTGGCTCACCCACTCATCACTGGTCACTTAGCTAGGAACAGGCCACTGGAAATCAGACACTTAATGAGCAAGGTTATTGTTTCCCAAGTGAAACTTTGCATTCTACATTTGCAGAGACACTTCAACTGATTGAACCTGAGCCACCACAAAGACCACTTCTCCATCTCTCCTGTTGCTGCTAGGAATGACTTTTTTGGAGGGTGAATGGGAGACAGGAATTCTTTCTTAATCATAAGTGTCTCACACATTAAAAAAATTAAACCAAGAAGGCCCAGGCAATTAATGGAAGCAGAGAAGAGCCACCTCTTTAGTGGCCTTTATAAGCTCTAGAAGACAGTCAAATAATATAGTGAAGAATGTGGTATTAACGGCATTAACAAATCATGATAAAAATCTCCAGTACAGCAACTAGGAAAGCAAAAAAATTCAGCTAAGCCCCGTGGTGACATTTCACATCACCAGTTTTATGCAGGTTTCCCAGCAAGGAAAAGGGCAGGAACAATTCACCTGGCATAGCCTTGCTGCACATCTCCTCTCCTACTGTCACTTATGTGTGGTAACCCAGACTACTTCAATTTGATCATCAGCTAAGTCCTAAAGGATGCAGGTTTTCCTAGAGCAGAAGAATTTAATTGGTTATGAAGTTGACAAAAAAAAAAATTTCAGCTGTAACATTGTACCCAGCCACTACATAGTAATTAGATCTTGAGCAGTTTCATTTTCTTACAATTCCTGATTGCTCGTTATTGTAAAGCCTACTTTGTTTCAGAACTGGCCAATTTATCCACTTCATTCCAAAAGAAATCCACCAGCTGGGTATTTTTAAAAAGGCACAAAAAAAAAATCATATTTGGCATGTACCCCTAATTTTAAAATGTTTAAAAGCTGCTTAATAATTTTAAAATGTCTTGTACTCAATTGGTCTTTAAATATTTAGATCTTATGACAGCTTCTTTCTCACAATCCAAAGTAAAACTAAAATTAAGGACTTAACATTTTAATCCACCATCTCTAAGGAAAAGAAAGCAGACTTGTGCTTTCTTGAGGAAATGATGAAAATAGGATGATAGATCACACTCCACAAAACTCCAGTTTGAAAGCTTCAGATATTGCAGGCTTTTATAGCCCAAAGTACTCAGCCTCACTGTGGAAGGTCCCTGATTGAAACAATTTCGAGATAGCAGGAACTGAAAAAGAACTAAAAACCAGACATACGAGTTCTTACATTGAACTTCCTAGTTTCAATTGTAAAGTGAGCCCGTAGGTTTTAACACTGTATCTAAGACGAATACTGCTCTGTAATGCTGCTTCTATTTCAGTACTTAATGAGTTTTCTAAAAACCTGCACTGAAATTACTACTTAAAAGCATTTAACTGAAGAACAGCCTGGCAAATAAAAAATGTTATAATCCTTTATAACGTGTTACAAATGTAACATTTTATAAAGTTACATAATGTTACAAGTAATATTCTGAACTTGCAATTTATCCTATTTGATACTCATGAAATTATATCATACGTAATCATAAAGTGATTACACCCCTAAGACAAGTTGGAAGTGTTCCGAAAGCTGGACAGTAATACCTTCCCATTAACTGCACTTGCTCTAAATTCATATTTTCTATTTTTACAACAGAAACTTTGAGGTTTGCATTGTAAATGAGATATCAGTGGCAAAGAAACCATCTGCCAAGAAAACAGATAGAATGAAAATGTATTTCCAAAAGACTGCTGTATATACAACTGCATGTTGCTGTCATGGCATTCAATCACTCAGACAGAAAGTAGCACTTCGGTGCTGTGTTGGTTTAACAGAACCTGGTTTGTGGGAGCAGGAAAAAAGAAGAGAGTGCTGCTCGTAACTTCTATGTCCGGCACAGAGCCAATTGCTGAAAGCTCTGACGATGGGCAGGTTACTAGCCCCATTAGACAAGCTAGTAACACCTCTGTGATGACATATTTAAGAAAGGAGAAACCATGAGAAGTTCTCTCTTTCCTGCTCCCCTCCAAGGGGTGGCGAGGGGGGCCCTGGGCCCCTTCCCAGAGAGGGCTGCCGGGCCTTTCCTGGCGCAGCAGCTGGGGCCGTGCTGCTGGGGAGGGGGCCGCTGGAGCCCATCCCAGCGGGGGCTGCACAGCTGGAACCCTCCCGAGGCTGGAACCCTCCTGAGGCCGGAGCCACCCGTGTGGTGCCGGCAGGGACCACGTAGCCAGCAGCGAGAGACATGGCGAACAACTCCCCGATGCAGAGCCCGGGCCAGATTGGCCTCTCGGCTGCAGCTTGCAGACACCAACTTTCTTCCAAGTCAGAGAAAGGGGAGGGGTGAGCACACGTGAGGAAAACCACCATGGCGGCACTGAGGTCAGGGAAAGAAAGGAGAGGGAGGAGGTGCTCCAAGCGCCGGAGCTGAGATTCTCCTGCGAGCCGTGGTGAGGACTATAACACAACAAACTGTTTCCCTATAATTCGTGAGGTGCATGGGGGTTGCAGAGATCCACGTGCAGCCCGTGAAGAAGAGTNAAGAGTACTCACACTGGAGCACGTGGATGCTGAAAAGCTGTAATCTAGTGAGGAACTTGAACAGAGAGAGATGACCTTTGCTTTTAGAGATAGAGGAAGAGAGCCTTTGCTTCCAAACTAGAACAGCTCATCCTTAAAAGGCTAAACTCCATGAACTAAAATGACCCACGCTAGGCAGTTGTGGGAAGACTGCTTGGCCCGTGGGAGGGACTCATGTTGCAGGAAGTTTGGGCGGGATTGCTCCTTGTGGAAGTTAAAACCACGCTAGAAAAGTTCGCAGAGAACTATCTGCTATGGGAAGGATACCAAGGCACAGCAGAAGAAACTCTTTTCCTTAAACATACTGAAGAAAGACTTTTAAGAAGTGAAATACTGACCAAAACCCCATGTTTTGTTTCCTTGCACGGTCAATAGAAAGAAAGGTGTTCTGAAAGTTTGCTTTGGTTCTCATTAGCCTTTTTACTTTTAATTCTGTCCATAATAAATCTTCTTTATACTGTTTAAGTTTTGAACCTGTTTTGCCTTAAAGTGTTTTTTTTTTTTCAATAATCCTTATCTCAACTCATGAGTTTTTTTATTTCCCCTCCTCTGCTTAACTATAGCAGAGAAAAATAAGTAAATGATTTTTTTTTTCTTTCTTTTGTGGGTACCTGGTGCGTAACCAACTTCAATCCACGACAGGTGCCAAGTTCTGCCACAGATGTCAATGTATAACTAACTGAGGTCAAGAATACTGAACAAATCTGAGGACAGAATTGTCCTGAACAAAGGTAGCATTCAGGAACACCTAGATGAAGCTCTTTGGCTAACTAGCACACCTCCTGAGCCCCTAAAGCAAACTGGCATGACATTTTGGCTCCCACTCAAACAGTGGGCCTGACATCTTGTGGTGATACTCATTTGTGACATCTCAGTTCAGATTCCTACAAGAATCACTTTCACCTGAGGTGTGTAACCAGTCTATCAGTAATCAGTTCTTATTCCAGCAACAGTTATGAGAAAAAAGAGAAATTACTGGTGCACTCTATTTATGGTACATGGCACTGCGTATGGGGCAAAAATGGGAATGCAATGATTAACAACTTCATATGTTAATTTTATCATTTCAGATAGAATTAATATTGTTTGAAAAATCATCCAGAGCAGACCCAAGGAACAGGCTCACCTCAAACTTCCTGAGGTGCTGAATTTAAAGCTGGTGCCTGGTGGTGTGGAAGTTGCTACACTGCACCTATCTCTCCATATCCTAATCTCTGGAGTCAGGGAAAAAGCTTGCCATCTCCTCCTTACTGTGTTTAACTAGTGAGCAACCTGTACTGTGCTTCAACATGAAAGAAGGCTATGGATGTAGAAGAATTTGTTCTATTTGGTTATTGGGCCCTGTCATAGTCAGCTCAATGAACTGTAACTGTGGAAGGCGAAACCTACCCAGCTCAAACTAAGGCTGGCCACTGTTCGTGAAGAAATACAGGAAAGAGAAGGAATTCCAGCAGAAGAAATTTAAAATAAGGCAGCCAGAAGTGCTGTTATACAAGTGCAGCCTCTAGTGGTCTGCCCAAAATCACCCAATACCAAGTAAAAATTACTACCTTTTAAGCTTTTGGCACTAACAGCTGCATTTCACCCAACACAGCTAATGCAGTGACACTCCACAGCAGCAGCACAACCTGTAAACAAGGAGGCACCGTTTCTTATTGATGCTTACACTTCAAATCTGATTTTGAAAAGAAAAGCTTCCTCCCCTCCCCCCGACCCCCCAAAAGCCAACATACATACTATTAATACTACAATCTAATTAATTCCATACTGAAATTCTGTGAATAGATATATTTTTAAATGCACATTAAAAAACCCAAAGCATTTAGACCTTCTCTTTATTTTGGTTTTGGTAGCTACTGCCTTCCCTTCACAGAAACAGATGAAGCTACACAGGAAATTAAGAAAATCTGAGCTTCTGTGTTGGAGCTGAACCTGTTAAAGCTTCATCATTAGACAAGGTTCAGATAAGAAATTTGATGCATTTCCCTGCCTCAGCTATGCACCTTTTTTTTTGTATTTCTCCACATTCCAGTTAACTCTCTCAAAATCTTATCCAGTGTACCACTGATGAAAACCTTCTCTCTTTCCTTTCCTATTATGCTTACTTTTGGTCTCAGCTGTTATTAGTTCATGCCCCAGGCATGTCTAAAAACACACTGTATTGCAATTTTCTCAGGACTGGGGAACCATCAGATAACCAAAATTGCATTTTAGGATCTCTTAGCAAGCGGGCAAAGAAGAATTTACATGAATGTTGGTTTGTGAGGTGGCATAAATAAAAACCATCGTAGGCAAGTGGTTATAATTTGCTCATGAAGCAGAAGAGATGAGCAGAATTATGTAGCCTGGCAGAGTGACACCATGAAAATAAATGCCTTTTGCCACTTTATAAGCATAGGCAAGAATAATTACACATGATGTTGTGTCAGTGACAGGAGATCTTAAAAGCCAGATAAACAGGAGAAAAAATGATGAGAGCAACTTCAAAGAGCTTTGTCTAGGGGGTTATTAACAATTCAAAACTCGATCCAAACTTCTCATCCAAACTTCACAATGATTGTAGGCCAGACAGCTGCAAGTGGTTATGTGTAGTGCTATGCCTGATCTGAAAATTCCTCAGTCACCACAGGACTATGACAACAGCAGCTCACAGGACTGTGAAAACAACAGCTCACTGCATCTGCCAGCAGACCAAGAACCCGCAAGGCAGATGGACCACTATCAGAGATGTTCTATCAACAAGGCAAATGCCAACTCACTGACAACCAGGAGAGCTGCCCTCCAGCCTTGGTCCCAAAAGCAACCAGCAATCTTTATCTTGCACAGAAGGAGGTCTCTTGAAATTGTGAGATACAAATTCAAACATATTTACTTGAGGTAATTCTGTCTCAAGCGCTGCTTGTGTTCCTCGGCCAAATGGAGAGCATTGGTACACACCTTATTTATTTTAGAATATTTATGCCAATTTATATAACATACGAGTTATATTTCTCTTTTATCTCCCCACTCAGATTCAGAGATATGGGCATCAGAAGATTCCTTGATTGGACCCTATATCTCCTCTTTACTCCTGTGCTCCTTTAGGTCCTCAAATCAGCCCCTCTTCCACTTTCACCAATTCCTCCTCAGACACAACTGATTGGAAGACAGTAATGCTGGCTATATTCCACCATGTATGCTGACCTTCTTTCTGCTCCAAAAAGCTTATGCTGTTGGGGCGGTGGGGGGAAGCTGAGGGAAGGCAGTCAGAGTTAAAAATAACAGTTAAAGTGTCCAGGCATCATCATCTGCCTGGGCCTGGACATCTGCTTGTACCACATGCACTTACTGCCTTTCCATGGTACCCATCAGCCTTTTTTTATGGTGACTTCATAGAGTTGTAGAAAGACTTGGGTTGAAAGGGACCTTAAAGATCATCTAGTTCTGACTGCCCAGAACTTCACAAGCTTTGTCCCACCAAGGAACTAAAATCAGAGTGACCTTAATGCATTTTTGCAGGTAAAAGAAAAACTAATTTAACAAGTCGTTGCTTAACAGATCCTCTTTTAGTGCGTGAAATTAGGTAAAATAAGGGTTTTTAAGGAAAAGAGTTATAATTTTCTAAATGGAAAACACAGTGCGATTTCTTCAGGTCATGCAGAGCTGCTTTTAGGAGGACTGTTTGAAGAAAGACAACAACTTTGAGGACTCATTTAGACTTAACTACAGATGGCTGAAGTAGGTCACATTATCCTGGAGAGACAATTAAAGATAAATAGGTCAATAAAGGCAAAAGGGCTCCATGTTGGTTTAAGCTTAAGTAAATTGAGCAACAGAAAGCCTATGTGACCCTCATTTTAGAACTATCAAGTCCAACTCCATAAAATCATTTTTGCACCTATTCAGAACTGTGACATTGGAATTACACTTATTTCCAGGACACTGCAACAGCCATTAATGCTACTGCACAAAGTATTGGAACAACCTTACAGGGAATGCTGCATAATTTATTTTAGAACTGTGCCATTACACTTAAATAGGGTGTTAAATTTTCTGAATTTAATACTGGACCAATAAAAACCCCTGCGTGACGGTCCAGAATTTTAGTAATTAACTTTCACAATTTTACAGTGCTTAATTTACTTTGTCTTATTAGCAGACTAAATTTACCACCGGATGGTGCGTGTCATACATACCACCTAAATCCTCTAAACCCTAAAGGTGTAAATGGGATTTAAACACTGGAAAGGCTTTACCTGTACAGGGCTGAGCTTTAAAACAAGTTTAAGGCATTTATAAGGTGGACATCGAAACAAGTGTAAATTGTTCTAAACCCAGTAAAAATTCAGACTCTAAGTAACGATTTGGGCTTTGACCTTAATCTTGTGAGGGTATGTATCTGATACAAAAGCTTTGGACTACCACTTAAATTTAAGATACAATGCTCTTACTTCAAACCTAAGACCTTACATTTCCTGTCTGCTTACAGCAACATATGGTATTTACAACTGTTTGGCAGCTGTGCTCTGAGAAAGGAAGGGTACACACGGCATGACAGATTTTGCTGGAAGTCCTGGGGTATTCCCACTGACAAATTTGAGGGGCTGCCAAGGTAACAGCAGGGTACAAGTTCCATATCTTCAGCCTGGATTGTAATCCAACAAAGAGGAGAGCAGGGAAATTAAGCACAGCTGACAGAAATAAACTCTGAAGCTGCAAAGCTGTTGCTCAGCACGTCAGTATGAACTGTCAGGGCATCTGGTTTTTGGCACTTCTTTCCCATTATGGGGTGATGTTCATCCCTGGCACTATATAAAACAAAAGTGGTTAACTCTTAGTTAGTGGTGGGCTGCCCATTCAGTTTGCAGATAAATGAGGAAACACAGGCAGTTTACCCTCTGACACAGGCTCTTCACAAGGTCCGCTGGACCCTGATGGACTTCCAGGCTCAAAACACAGCATTACCCCGACACTGCTGCCTCTGCTTTCAGAGCGCAGTGGTGGATCCATGCCAAGGAAACTGGCCAGGCCCAAGCTATGGGAGCCCTGTGCTCTCCTGTGTCCCTTACACTGAGGTTTGCCAGCTCCAGCAACACCCGTGCCATGCTGCTGCATCGCCCTCTGGTCCCTACCTAAATCCACCTCATCGTGCTTTGGTGTGCCCACACAGATCGGAACCCTCTGAAAGGCTTAGCACACACATTTCTCTTTCAGTTTTCCAGTGTTATCCCAAACAATGGGGAGCTGGTGTAGTAAACAAGGAGGGGTCTACCAGAAGCTTAGCAAACCCTAGCAACTGAGCTTTTGAACCGTCAGACACCAACACTTTCGGAGGTCATCTCTTTCAGTTCCATTACTTGGACAGGATGGCTCCCTAGTTTCCTACACCACAGAGTACCAAAACCAACATTTTTCAGAAGGCCACATGATGTTCAAGCATTTTTAAACCTTCAGGAATCTCAAAGAATGGGACGCTCTCGCAGCCAGGAAGCTGACGGACACCTTTCAAAACAGGAAACTGCTGAACTCGCCAAGTGAACCTGAGTTATGCTCAAGATCATGCAGTAGGACAGAAGGGCATTACAAAGAGAAGCTGTACGAGGCTCTGGCAGAATTCAAGTAAAAAAGGCCCATGTATCGTGTTTAATCAGCAAGATGGGACTCAAACAGGCCATCAAAAACTGTTCTGAATTTTCTAATCTACACTACTTCTTATTTCTCCTGCAAGGGATTTTGTGTTTAAGACTCACTTTTACACTTTTAAAATATTAGCTTTCCAATCTCTTGTGGCCACAAGAATTTCAACTTGCTTTCTTTGTTCAAAGATGAGCCTATATGAACAGCAAAGAAAAGCCTTAAAACTATACTCTTTTGTTCTCATAAACAGCCTATTGTTTTCTAATTGGAGTAGAAACTGCTGATTAACCAGAAGCAAAACCATATGTTGAAAAATACTGTCTAGTTAGGTTTTTTTTAACCACTGCAATTATCTATTAATTTCTTTTGGAGCAAGTTCTCCTGCTACTACCCATATTTGGTAAATTCATATTCCAACAATGTGTACACAAGCTAATAAAATACATTTCATGAAACAGATATGATGGAGAGAAATTAAATATGAATAACACCTGCCTTCAAGGTACACTGCAAATCTTAGAAGTCTATTTACTAGGATCAATAGAAAAATGAAAAAAATACTTTCAAAGCAGAGAACACTGAATGCCTTGAAATGCAATATTGGCAGCTATTTCAGGAGCCTTTTGCAAACCTGAATGCAGTATTCTTCCTTCAGCGTCAGTAAATGTGTGATGTAAAAGGTACATTGCACATTACCACTGTGCAGTAAGAATTATGGTGTTTGCAGGTTGTCGGGTTTTTGCTCAGCTAAGAGATAAGACAACCTGGATCTGCATGGCCTTTTTTTCCTACCGAGCTCAGCAGCCATCCCCAAAGGACTCACAGAGTGAAGTAAGAGGAGACGTTCTCTGCAGAAAGAGAATCAGACCAGCTACGCAGACATTACAAAATCTCAAAATATCCCGAAAGGATGCAAGACACGGCTGACTGTCCTCTACTGAAACCCAGTTGAATTTAAAGCTGTCACCTCTTACAGACACTTTATCTAGAGATATTACAGTAACCAACAACTCCCTTGATAAGAACTATTAATTCATGTGGATCAACACTTACATGTTAACTATTTGTACCAATTCAGCATTTCAGTTAAACTACTCTTCCTAGAAAGTATTGCCTTATGTACTGCCATGGATTCTCCTACTTGGGTAGCCTATGTATCTTTCTAAGACAATTCTCAATTTTTAATACAACTTTATCTTCTATTTCAAGAATAATAATAAAAAAAATTATCTGCTAAAAGGAAAAACCTGCTTCAGAAGCATTACACACATACCTTTACAACATATATTTCACTACCAAAACAGAAGTTATAAAAGCATTAGCTGCAATCTTCCACTGTCTATTGTACTCATGCTTAATCCCTTGTTTTTTCCTGACACAGCAGTGATCTTTCAGTACACAGGGTACATGACTGCTGTCACACACTATGTCAACAATCTGTACCGAATATTTTGAGATTACTACAAACCATACGTTAGACATCGTATTTTATCTGGCCATCTATAGAACACGAATTTACCTTGCAACATTAACAACACCCACCTGAAGAATATGGTTCAGCTCTCTGCTTAATGACATACAGTTGCACCAAGGTTAACTGAGTATCTTTAAACTGAGATGAGGTATTCCCTTTCCACCCTGTCCTTTCTTAACATCCTCATATATCAGGCATTTACACATCTAAGCACATGCTAAGAGCTCTACTATTTACACTATTCTACTCCATGATCATCTAAGTTGATAGCATGCAACTTTTAATAGCTCTATTCCTAAATGCAAGGGGCCCCACAAGACATTTATTGTTTCATGACTAAAGTTTACGGTGAAAAAGACAAGAGAAAACTCACTCAGAAAAAACTTCGAAACCCAGTATTTAGATAACACAGAAAAAGGACACCATAAGAGGTGACAAGGTCATGTTTATCTATAAAATTAGAAGGAATAAAAAGGTAGGTTGAGAGGTTTCAGTTTTTCCTCTTTCATTGAAGTCCTAAGGTAGCCTTCTTTCACTTGGGAAGAGATCTTGAAAACCTGAACTCACTGCTAAGATTTATTATACCGGTAAATATACTACTGGGTGAACTCGACTGCAGAGCACAGAAAGGTCCTTTCTTATGAGGCTCTTAGTAGCTCCTTACTGTCATTCCCATGAAATATAATTTCCCTTAACATGCGACTCCAGGCAGTCAGACAATGAGGTTTGAGTTACTGCTGCCAACCCCTTGCTGTGATCTTGTACAGGGCCAAGTAGCACAAGTAGTTTTCTGAGGAACTGGGGTGGCTCCATATGTGTCAGTGCTCTACAGTCTGTGCTCTTAGAAAAGTGCATTTCCCCTTAGTCTGTCAGAACAGCCAAAAGACAGAGTTACATATCTGATAAACTAAATGTCAGTAACTTGGGAGAGCAGTCCATGCATAAAAGCTGTGGGCTGCATTTCCATCCTTTCTGTAAGTCTGTACTCCTTACATCTCTTTAACTAATTTACAAACTGAAAAACTAATTGCCTCCACTTCCCTCAAAAGCAGTTTCCATCGCACCGAAAACAGTATTTGAACACTGAGATAGCAGGAAAAATCCTACACCACCTTTAACAGCACTAGAAGTATCCCAATTCAAGAACTGCAGCACTGCCCCTCTTAGGGTTATACATATATATAACATATCAACAGCAAAATATCCTTCATAAGAGGATGTATGCTGGCCTCTGGCTAGTGTCATTTCTGTAGTTTTTTATTCCTATAAACCTGCACAAGGGCTCACAAACACAATTTTACACAATAAGCTTCTAACACTGCTAGCGAAGATAATCAGGGATGTTGTAAGCCCTTTGAGATTCCATTGATTCTCAGACACAAAAAAGGTTGCACGTTTATCAGTATCTTAACAACAGCATTGTTTTTACAAGATGTGAAATTGAATTGTCATCACTTTAAACCTAGAGAACTGTTATGTTCACAATAGTGAATACCTTATTTTTAACATCTAGACAGCTGGGCTATCTCCTTTGTTTACAAAGAACAGTCATCCCTTTCTAAATACTTACGAATTAAAGAAACAAGAAAATCCCTGAAGAACAGCCAGACTTAAGGAATGACCACTTCTGGCTCAATACTCACAGAATAATTGTTGTCAGGTAGGAGCAACTGACAGAAAAACCTCCAGAAAATCTGCTCCTATCAAAGTGGTGTGCTGGGATGCTCTCAGCGCTCGCCCACTGTACCAGATGCTGTTTGTTCTGATCACAATTTCTCACATGAACCCCACTCTGTGCTGAAGTTCAATGGGCCACCATGAAGTGCACCACCAAGGACTTTCAAAAGGAGAAGCAGATGTGAATTTAGTATATAATTATTTGCAGAAAGAGTACCCAAGATACGATCAAGGCATGCTTAGCACCATGCAGTTTAACCACCACAATGAGGATGAACAAATAAAATGCAAAAGCTGGCTTTTAGCTTCAGAGTTTCATTCCCTGATAAACTAGGGATTGAGAAGTACAACCAGGAGGGGCAGGTTACATCAAGGACAATTTGATGAGGGTGCACTTCATCTCCTGCTCCAGATCCTTGCCAAGGACATCACATGGCATGGATACGTACAGTTCCTTGAGGAAGTCTGTCTCCAGATAAAACATGAGCCATTATACACCTCTCTTTGAGCCAAATACTCCAAGCACTTCCTTACCCACCAGCAGCCCACCTGCCAAAACATAACACCTCAAAGTGGACAGAAGAGTGCTGGAGGAGACTAAGTTGAAAGTCTTGCTTAGGGTGAGGCAAAAGACATGCACAGCTTTGCCTTGTTGGTGCATCCAGTATCGTCATCACAGAAATAGGCTGGTCAAGCATAATTACTGTTGTCTAATTCATGCTGGCTACTCCCCATCACCTTCTTCTGTTATGTGCCCAAAAGCGTGTTTTAAGAGGACTCACTCCATAATTTTCTCACAGATCAAAGTGACGTTGACCAACGTGTAGTGCTTCAGATCACTGTTCTCATCCTTTCTGAACAAGAATGCAATATTTACCTTACTTTGGTCATCATGGTTTCTCTAATCGGAGAAACATTTCAAAGATTATAGAGAGCAACCGTACTATGACACTGGTCAGTGTCCTCACCACTCTCAAAGCAGCTCGTCTTATCCCAAACACTAGATTTGGGTCAAGATTTCTCAAGAGATGCTTGATTTTGTCCTCAGCCATTGCTTGTCATTCATGTCCTTGAACTCTCTCTCTGAACACCTAGGCCTGGAAGACACTGTCAGAGAAGACTGAAGTGAAGAACTCAAGTGTCTCAGCCTCATCTGTATTGGCTGCTACTAATTTGCCCAGTCCATTCAGCACAGGTCCACATTTTCCTTGTTTATTCCTGTACTGCTAAAGCACCGGAAGTTTTTTCGAGTGGTCCTTGATGTCCCTTTTTCCTTGTCCCTCAGCTCCAGGTGTGCTTTGACTTTTCTGACGCCATCCCTACATGTTTGGACAATGTATCTACATTCTTCCTTTGCAGCCTGTCCCTGTTTTCGCCTCCTGTATGCTGCCTTTGTAGTTCTGCTCAGCCACAAGTTCGCTTTCAGACAGTGGGGTCGGTCTCCTGTTACGTCTATTCACATTCCAGGACGTACCATTCCTGTACTCGGAGAATGCTGTCCTTCAAAACTTCAAGAGGTTCCGCAGCAGATTTACTCTTCAGAATTGCCTTCCTTTGTATCCCACCTATCAGTTTGCTGGATAAGCCCAAAATCTGCTCTCTTGAAGTCCAAGGTATGTACTTTATTCTGCTACTTGCCTTCCTCACCTCCATCAGGATTTTGAGCCCACTATTTCATTCCTCAACAGACTGTCAACAAAAATAATGATGTTTATTGAGCAGCGCATTGATAACACTACTGTGCCCTCTTAAGAGAGTCAGAATTAATCCCTGGGCCTGCATTGCACCCACAGGCAAAGCTCTGGAAGTCTGCAGACACTATACATCCAGCTAAGCCAGGGAAACAGCTCAAGTGCTGCAGACAAACCTCTGTATGTAGCTACAGAGTGTTCCCTCGCTGAGTATCCTGAGCAGCATCCAGAAATTAGCATGTTCTGCCAAAATTACACATGTGTTCAATTGAAACACTGAATATTGCATTCTAAGACACAGTGAAGACCAAGAGGACAATGGAACCTATATCCATACATACCAGGAAGTAATTTTCTGATTAAATACAAATAGCAGTGCATAATTCATGTAACAACTACCTTAGACAGCTGTCACTAACCAACACTTACTGACACTGCCCCATAAGCTTAATTTTCCTTTTCTTTAATTAAATACCAAGCCTGACTTTTACACCACATGTAAGGGATCAAATGTGAAAAGTCCTGTAGCAGATAAAAGGTTATTTTCTTCTAGACAGGTGCTCACCTCGGAATGCTTGTCAGGTAGGTCAGGACATTCTGAAACTCTTTTTCAGGGATCTCACTGAAAGCTGGGTAGTCTGGAAAGGTGATAACAGGGCAGCCATCTCCCCCTCTTCCACCTACAAAAGAAGCAGCAAATGTGTTTACAAGCAAGTCTCTTTACCTATACTGAAATTTCCCAGTAATGAAACAACTGTATTTTTTTCTCCTTTTTTTTTTCAGGGCTCATGTGTGGACAGTTTATTCTGAACAGTGTCTCTCTTCTTCAGTGCTTAGGAAGTTTTATAGAAAGGAATTTGTTACACCACATGCGCCACATTAGATTTTTTCTGGACAAACGCCTTGGCTCCTGTGAACAGTTCTGACACCAGATGGCAGTGCATCTTTCTGCTGATAAATGTCAACTGCATGTAAGTAGAACCAATTGGGAGAAAGAAATCAACTAATTTAGAAACAAAAAAGTTAATTCAGAATTAAGTAGGCGAATCTCCGTCTTGAACTGAACTCAACCTTCTTACCAGTTTGAACTCATTCATGCAACACGCCCCTACTCTGCTCAGTTGCCTGCTTTGCTTCCAGGTTGGTGAAACAGAAGGGGCAGAACATTAAAAGAAATGGGTGTAAGTGTTTCAAATGAGATTTCCCATTCCCAGATTACGTCCACAAGGTAAGGCAGAACTGAACACCTACACGACAGCAGAGCTGCTGATGAACTAAATACCATTATATGCATCTTTCCTGGCATTTGCACCAGCGGGTAGAATTCACAGACACAATGCATCTTCATGCACTTCACACACATTCTTACATGCCAAATGTAATTATTTCTTTTTAAAAGCATTAATAATGTTTCATGTCTTTAGCAAGTATATATTCATAAAGACAGGTAGGACAAGGAGCTTGCTGAGCCCTAGCAACTGCAGGAAGTTAACTGTTCAGGGGTGGCAGGAACACACCGCTGGGAAGTTATCTTTGCTTCACAGTTCAAAAAGAGAAGAAAAACAACGAAAAATTACTGTTGTAAAATAACAAGGGTGTTTTTTCCAGCCTTAAAATCCGATAACTGTGCAGAAATCAGCATTAAACTGTATTAACAACACCAATTATGAGAGCAACGGTGATTTGTGAAGATTATTACCCACTTCCAGTGCCTTTGCATCTACCCTCACCAGAAAAAGAAGAGAAATATTTGACCTCAGATTCATAAAAGAAGTCACAACTTCCCTCCAAACCACATGTAATTAGAAGAGCTCAAATAGTATCTTTATGTTAATTTGTGGTGAATCTGATTTCCATTTACCACCTTACAGACGGCATGGTGCTGTCACTGTGAAGCTCTGGGAATCAAAATACATGAAAAAATAATGTGCTCTGGATGTATTTAAACAACAACAAAATGCAACTATTATGCAAATATCACAAGTTTGCAAACATGACCTTTATGACACATCCAAACATGGCAACACTGAGTCAAGGGAGCTAATTTTAGCTATACAAATATTCACAACACAAATATAAGTTAAGACCAAATTTGATTCTATTGGTTTTTCTTCTACCCAGGCTCTCACGACTAAAGCATTTTCCTCTCTTGTTAAAAGCATGATAATGATTATTTCTGTTGCTTATGAGGTGTTCTGCTCTCTCTAGAGGATCTATTTTTAGGTACAGTCATACATTATTTGTGGTATCTTCACTGGTTACTTGCTTTGTTCTACTTCATTTCTATAAATAAGTTCATAAGAAACAAAAGAACAAGAACAATAGACTTGCAGGACATGTCCTAAAAGCAGAAGCCTGGACTATGACCTTCAGGAAGTTCCCAGACCACCACCGATTATCAAGGGCAAATAGAGCCATCCTGCCTGGACACTGCCTATTAATTTTCAGTTTCTAGTGCAGTCATCTGTGGTTATCTTGGGTGGAGATGACTCTGCCCTGACCCGAGCTGTTACAAGGTTGTTCTTCACTGATTATCTTTTCCTTTGGTGTTTCCCTGCTGGGAGGCTTGAGCACACACATGCCTTCAAATGCTCCTCAACTGCTTTTCCTTATCCTTCCTGCTGCTCAGAAGAGTTTGGGGCAGCGTAACCTGAAATGCTGCACATAATAAGTTCTGTAAATTTCAGCTTTAACAATACTGACTTACAGAAGCTGCTGTCTATATGGCAGCTTTAAATACACGGCCATCAAGGGAAGGCAAGTCACTCTAGACAAAGCAGTCGCTGCTTTAAAAGGAGCATTTATCAGAGAAACTTACAAAAAGGGCATAGGAAATAAAACAAGGTAAAAATCCTACACATTACCAAAGTTTGTATTAAACAACAGAAAAAGCAGTGAGTTCACTTTTTAAAGTGTCCTTTATTTCTTAATCAACCTGATGCAGCAAGAAATGATTTTTTTCCTCTATTCAGAATCATTCTTTTCTTCCTCATTTTTCTTCACCTCTGCAAAAGCAGCATCATTAAATGCTGCACTATTTATTATGTTTAATAAACACGGTTTATTAAATCAGCTGTGTAAAATGTGATTTTCTTCTTTTCATCCAGAAGTAAATCGAGCCACAGAACTTAGGATGAGGAGATAAAAAAGAAGTTTAGGAAGCTAAGAGGGGCTTTATTGTCATTGATTTTGGTTTCAGTGAGAGGGAAAGCATTCAAGTGACAAAACCTGAACAATTTCACTTCTCTTACCCTTTTTGAAACATGGGTTTAAGGCAAAAAAATTCAAATATCTTATTAAAGCCAATTCATATAATAATCTTCCAGCATTTCAGAATTATATACACTTGGTTACAAAAAAAATAAGACACAGATGAATCTTGTGAGTGCTACAGCTCATGAAAATAATTCAATATGTAGAGTAATTTTAAAAATGATTTACTGGAATTTTAAACACTATACAAAAAATTAGTAATTTAACAGCAATATTTTGATAAATTCAGGTTGGTTGGTACAGTGACCACATCTACCTACCTCAGTCCTAACCATTGCAAAATCACCTCTTTCGCATCCCCCTCTAGCTCAGAGTCCTGAAATTCCAGCTACAGCTGTTGAACAGCCTTAACTGATTTGCTGGACAAGTTCTGTCCACAGAGGCACACACAAGCCCGCTCTCCTATTTCTAGTCTTACACAGGGATGCATTACACAACTGAAATTTAATACTTTTATTTGTTTTTAAGACAATCGAGTATCTGAGAGCATTAAGAGCATTTTCTTAGTCTAATCTTAGCCTCTTTTTTTTTAAACATAAATTTCTGAAAGTATAACAGATCCCCTTATTTTTGTTTAAAAAATTATGAACACCGTTTTGACCATGCAAATGTCAGATTGAACGGATCTAGTGAAAGATGCCTTTACCCATGGCAGGGTAGGGATAGCTTAGATGATCTTTAAAGGTTCATGGCAACCCAATCCCTTCTGTGATTCTCTGAAAATCCTAAAATACATTCAGCATCATTTCTCTATGAAATATTAAACAAATGCCACTTGAATGCCAGCTTTAGTTTTTGTTTATTGCAAAGAGCAGAAGACAGTGGACAGCATCAGTCCTTAAGTGGGCGCAATCAGTCTGCAGACATTTTACCTGAAACAGTTCCCAAGAATTTCTTGATGCTTGTCTCATAACATGCAGCTGTGAGAAACATTCTGCAAGTGAGAGGATTATTGCTTTCCAGGCTTTAAATGGAAGCACCATAGAAGTAAAGAGGACTGAAGCTCATTTCAGCAATTAAATAAAATAAAAACACCACACCACTTTAAATTAAGCAGATCTGCTTCCACCCTACTTCCGTGAGCATTCATTAACAGAAAACTTTGTTATTAACTCACTTACACATGACTTTGGCAGCCTATTCACATGAAACTTCTTTAACAGATTTAGTGTCAAACAAAACACAAACTGCCTCCATAAAATGGAAATTTTTCAGTGGATGGACCTCGACAATTCTAGCAAAGCCCTGTTAGGTGGAGCTCTTCTAAAGAGATCTACAAGCCTCGGTCTAAGGTCAGTTTTTATAACAGCGACAGCC
Source organism: Mohoua ochrocephala (assembly GCA_013398855.1). Taxonomy (NCBI): domain Eukaryota; kingdom Metazoa; phylum Chordata; class Aves; order Passeriformes; family Acanthizidae; genus Mohoua; species Mohoua ochrocephala. The sequence goes on from VZTA01026286.1 coordinate 80,999, forward strand.
CTGTGTTTTGGAGAAACACACATTTTAAAAACATTGAATTTTACTAGCTCCACAGGTTAGGCAGCAAAATGACTTAACTGCGCTTAGAAAATATCACTTCATGCTCCTAACTTTTGAACACAATTAACACCAGCGATAGCACCAACTGCTAAAATTATGTGTACCCAGAGCATCCTGGTCTTGTGGATGAAAACGGTAGGAAAAATATCCATGGGAAACTAGTTGTGCTATTGTGAGATGGGACTGGTAAAGTCTCCCTTAAGTTCAGGTGATTTAGCATTTATTCTTTATATTCTGCTACATCTAACTTTTCCCATCACAGTTGCTATGTCTTCAGCATTTCCTTTTTATTTATTAAGCAGGTTGGGTGATAGAGAAGTGCTAACCCAAGGAAATTGCACAGTATTTTACAGAAATTCTAATCTAGAGGCATATTAATGACTTGGTGTCTAAGAACAACCTCAAATGAAATATAATGAGTATTGTTTTTAATTTTAAAAAACATTGTCAGGAAAAATTGCAAAACTTGCACATTGTACAGCTGCTAAAAACCACACACACGAGTGCACATGCACACACAAACACAGAGAAAAGGGCAATTCTCCACAACCCTCTGAAAGACTTGCTACTTATTTGGGGTTTCGTATGGACAGCAAAATTTGGCAGCAGCAAAAAAATTGCTTAGACTTACTTCCAGGAAGGATGAGTAGGAGATTTTGTAATGTTTCCCTAACTAGTCTGCTCCCGTTTGCACAAAAAAAGGTATTCTCAAAAGTACTCTGACCACCCCCACAAAAAGGAAGTAAGTGGCTGGATATAATTAGATGACAGAGCAGAGTCTTCTGGCCTGATTCTAAAATGCAAATGAAATAGTATTTGGACTATAAGAAAAAATATGATCTCTGTGTTGATCAATGGGCACACACAAGATCCAAGAGCATTATCCTTGTTGAATGGCTCAGATCTACAACTTTAGTTCAAAAGACCCTGCTTGAAAGCAATCTTGTTTGCAGTCATGTCAAAACTGAAGTCCTGACATGACTGAGAGAAGGGCTTACTTCAGATTTTTTTTACTATTGTAGTGGTTCAGCTATTATGCTTGTACATTTCTGATAAGGAATTTCTCCTTTCTGCTTGCATAATATATTTAGCTGGATAACTCAGTATTTGAAATTTCATGTAGACTTCAAAAAGGGAGTGAGTAAAAGCTTCACTGCATATCCTTTGCAAAGAAAAACAGATTCAAGAGGAATTTATTAAAATGTTCTTTTCTTGAAATGAGAGAGAAGTTTTACTTGTTGAACTTCACAAGCTGCATTTAGCCCAGGCTGATCAGCAGCAAATATACTGGCTTAAAAATTGGATTGAAATAACTAAATTTGCATCTGAACATATTTGAACTGGAAAGCTCTTAGCCAAGGATTCACTTTTTCCCTTTCTCTTTTTCTTTACTACATTTCTGGTTTGATTTTTTAAAAAATCTCTACAGACAGTAGGTTTAGAACAGTGAACAAAAACAATAGTTAAGCTTACACCTGTGCAAGGCAAAGACTGCTAAGCAATACCTCTTCCACTGTCCATACACAACAGAGATACTGTCTATGTTCTATCAGCAACAAAAATCAGGCTGATATTTTTAACCAGCTGTTGCAGTGGATGTGGTACAGGATCCACTCAGAAATTCTCAAACTTATTTTTACAGACTCAGCAGCCAGAGCTACTTCAATGGGAACAGTCTGACCAGTGAGGTCTTGTCAGGTCATTTCCACAGAGGAAAGCAAGAACACATCCAAGAAAATAAAGTTAGACAAAGCGAGAAGCTTACTGTTTACAATAATAAAGGTATGAGCATATATGTTAAATTTATAAGTCAAAGGTATAAGCATTTTGAAAGCTAGTACCAATGTTAAATTTTTCAGTGGCAGGAAAAATAACTAGGAATCAATAGACAAGAATGTAAATAGCATGAACTCATATCTGTATTTCCTCTAATGGAAACACTTTGAAGTTGTTCAATGCATAAACAGGCACTCAAAGGGAAAGGAGTTAAATAACTGGTTCAGTACTCATGGTGGCCAAGAGTCTCATTTGCACATCACACAGCTTGAATGATTTAAGATGCATATCAACATACACAGTGTCTGTACACTCTTCTCCATCTACATTTATTTTAACACACCTGCACACTGTGATGGCAGATAGACACAAGGCTGGGTGGGTGTGAAAGTCACACAGCAATCATGGAAAGAGAAGATACTTATGAAAGAAAATGTAAAACATGAATGAAAGACTGTGAGGAATACATAAGGAATACACTTTCCAGAGACTTTTAAATGGACCTTACACTGTCCTTCATGGTATTAAAAAAAAAAAAAAACAAACAGGGAAAAAAACCAGGCAGAAGACCCTTTTCAATGCAGAAGAAAAAATGGTTGCATGAATAGTAACTAAAGAAAGGAAAGGTAAAAGAGTTGAAACACTGAACCATGTAGACACCATGTAGGCTAGCATAGCCTAGCAACAACATTAGAGTAACAAGTTTAGCAAAGATAAGGACCTTGCTCCACAGAAAGAAAAAACTCCAAGGAAAGAAGTAAACAACTGTGCCCGAGGTAAAATATTAACTTGGGGGTTTATAAACTTCCTGTGTGAATGACTAATTACAAACCTCATCCACAGCTTGCCCCACCATTAGATTTAAGCTGAACACGACTGCATACTTGCTCATGAGCAAGAGCTAGTCTGTAAGAGCAGTGAGCACCTTGATTTCATTGCACCTTGATATATTTACTGACAAACTGAAGCATTAGTGGAAGTTTTTTGCTTTATTTTGTTTAATTTCAAGTCTAATTTGGATGTTCCTGTAGCATTTCCATTACAATCTAGCACAATGAGGGACACGAGTAAGAAGTGACCCCGATTTAGACCAAAACACAGAAAGCATCTCGGGAAGGGCTACAGCCTTTAGCCACAGAAGCATTCACTACTCAGGCAAGTGTCCCATAAGACCTAGATACATCCTATTAGAGAAACTAAAGCAATTCTCAAGTACGTGTTGACTTGCTGGTAAAAAGCCAACAACTAAAACCAGAAATGCATCTAAGACATTCAGCAATACCTGCAAATATGCTGTTTTACCAAAAGCATTAGTAATCTATGGACTTCCATTTCAAAGAGTTTTATGCCATGTCCTTAGATTCTATTTGCAAGGCAACTTAGTAATAAGCAAAAAAGTCCCATTCACACCCACTAGGAATGCCCTAAGTGGCCTTAGAGAAAAACCCCTCTTATGCTCAACTGTAACAACAAACAAATCATACATAAATCAAGTATCTAAACATTGGCTCTGTTCCTTCATTCACAGAACCTGTAACACCACTATTTGGTACAGCACAGAGAATTAACCATCAACGTCCTGCAGGAGAACGTTAGGGTAAAAAAACCTGAATGGTAATTTTGAAATGAAACTGCCTCATGATCAAGTTTCCCAAGAATAATAAAATACAACAGAGAATCCAGTCACAGCAATGCAGCTGACCTACTACTTGAGGCAAATAAAACAAAATTCTAATTGACATGAGGGTGAATAAATAGAAGAAAATAGAATGAGGCTGCTCTTAGTAAGCTCCACTGCAGGTGGATTTATGGAGTGCTGAAGATGCTCGTGGATTTCTGAACTCAACAACTCTTCTACCACAGCTATCAGTTTTCCCCCTCACTTTAGAGGGGCAAAATATAAACCCTACTTAGAGCTTCATAGATAGGCTGATTCTTGCATAACACTCTTACGAGACATTTTCTGCCCATGGATAAGAATGAGCTTGGAAAGTCAAAAAAATAAACTTCCAGAGAAGAATTGTAGCTTAAACACTATAATCTCAAATGAAGCATGAACAGCCAACTTCATAAAAATATATCTTATTTTCCAAGTGCTACCACCACCCCACAGAAAACACACTCACTACTGCAGACCCACAGCTTAGCTTGTGTGGCAGAAATGAATCATAATTAATAGTTAATTATGAGTACAAGATTTGGTGAACTCTTGCCAAGTAAAGCAGTACACTGTTTAATTCCCCTGTGTCTCTGGATCCATTGCAGGATGGGATTCAGAGAACGAGGAACAGTCATAGAGTCCAGTGGCAGCTCAGAGAGGTAAATTTCCTTTATGCTGAAGGATGCAGGGCAGCTCTGCAAAGCCACTGATGCTCTCCCTTTCTGTGTATTGGAGGGAGGGCAGAACAGGGCCGTAACTCCAGCAAGTTCACTGCTGCATACCTGCAAGAGCTTTCACAGGCAGAAGACAGGAGAACAAACTCAGAAGCTTATCAGACACCTTCTCCCACACAGCCTGATTGGTGAGCAAAGGCACCATCTCCCTTTGTCCGTTATCAGCCAGCCCTGGGCTCAGCACGGAAACGGACCAAGCTCGGCAGCCAACTTTGGCATTGCACAAACACTGGCCCCCATCACCTGCCTGGCACAGGTGACCCAGGGGCAAAGGCTCTCTGTGCCCTGTGAAAGTGGCTGTGCTGCTTTTGGAGACGGCCTTATACCCAAAACCAGGTTCCTTTGCACAAGGCAGTCGGTGATACCAAGCCAAAAATCCTGTCCAGAATTCGATGCTACACTTGTCCGACCCCAGCACTGAGGCTGTGGGGGAACAGGGTACCATGGTGCTTGCTCCACCACTTTGGTCAAAGACCAAGGTGTCAGCTTGGGCTTCAGTGTCAAAACATGACAGCAGAGCCCGTGGCAGATGGGGCTGTGAGCTGAGGACTGCAAGACCACAGCAACCACCACAGCATCCATGCTGCAATCTCCAGTTAACTGGAAAATTACCTATAATTTTAAAATTTCTATTACACTTTTAAAAAAAATATTTTAATAAATCCTTAAATAACAAGTCTTGATAGCCTGCATTTTGAGTTACCCATTGATTTCTCATATAAGAGTCCTCAGAGACTGTGAAAGGACTGAACCTTGCATCTAAGCTGAACCTTGCATCTAATCAACATGTACAGGAGGGAACACCACAGTCTTACCTGACAGATATGCAAATTGTTTCTTTAATTGGTCCTGAATATCTGCAGCATAGAGGGGAATGATATCCTGATGCATGATTTCATCTGTGGAGAGAAAAGAAAAATTTGCATTGCAAAGTTATTTTATGTAAAATTTAACAGCAGACATTAAAAAAAAAATCATTCACAGAACACAAACACTCAGAAAACTGTCTAATTTTTGAAAAATACGTGAAAATATTTAGAATGTTTCAACTGTTTGCCAAGGGCAAACTTTTCTTTGAATAGCACACTAATAAAAGAGGAATTTACATTTACTGATATTTAGAAGCAGTACAGAACTGTCACTGAACAAAACACTGTAGAACTAATATTCCTCAGGAATGATGCTAAACAGCGGGATTTTTACATATTAAATTCAATTTTTATTAAAATCTTCTCAATTCAAACAAAACCAAGAAACTTATGATTTCTCTAGCCTGTCACCTAGATTCAAATACCCCAAGATAACAGCACTAAATAAGATAAATAGAACTGGCTTGAAAGTACATCCTCCCCTTGAAAACACACACACACAAACACACACATGCACGCATGCATACACACACACACTCTCTCTCTACCTCAACACTGAAAAGCAATGTTTAAGCTTTTATCCCATCCCTTCTGCTTCAGCTTAATGACAACCATTCTGCTTTCCCAACCCTTGGTTTTCTGTCCCAGTGTTTCAGCAGTGGCGTTTCCCACAGCATGCTTCCAGAGGTCAAGCAGAAACCTGAGTTTCACTGATTGTGACAAAGACTGCATGACAGAGTTGCCTCATTCATAAACTATGATCTCATTTTTTACAAGGAAACAAGAAGTTTTACTCTTTTGCAATTCCTAAAAAATGATTATTCCACATATTAGCCTCATTGAAAAGTAGAGAAGAGGTAACACAGATTTCTTTATTTGGTTATGAACATTTCTTTTAATCTGACATTGTACTGACATTGAAGCTTTGGGTGTTAATGTATACTGAAATGCCATTAAGACAGCTTTTGACACTCAGAGCTGTGAATGTGCACAGGAAAAGTAAGTAAAAACCTAAAACTGGTAAGTGTCACCTGCACGGAAGTACAAGCTGAAGTAGAGCTCTGGTCCTCAAGGACTTGCTGTCACTGAGGTCTTTCAAATGCTAGATGGTGAGCAGACAGACACTCACTTCTATGAGCAATTCTCACATACGTAAAATTCTGAGAACTGCAATTATTTGAGAACAGCAAAAAAGCCACTTTCAGTTACTTTTTCCACATAAGCAAGAACTTATAGTGTGAAACAGAACTTCTCTGTTCTCTGTCATCCCGTTGGGCAGAGGAAGACCCATGACCGCTTTCAAGGTCACACACTGATCAGAGCTATTTTCCTGCATCCGGCGAACTGCTGCCTGATCAGAAGACCTCTGCATACCATGCTGTCAAACCCATAAGTGGATACTTTTAACTGTCAAGTCATATTTCACCCAGACCTTCAGTTATGTCACCATTTCAATGTTTTCAACAGAGCACTGAACACAGATCTTTCAAAACTCCAATCTCAGATGGCCAAGTAATTTCCAGAAGAGGAATACCCCACTTCCCCAAAGAAAAAAGGATTTTAGAGTTTATTTTTGCAGTCTGTACCTTATAATATGAGGAGCCCTCCTGCAGCAGTGTTTAAAAAAACTAAACAGCCCTGATTCTGCAAACCAATACCTGCAGGTGGACCCATTAACCTGAACATAAACTCTTACAGGATCAATGCCTATTTTTTGGTGGGAGATGGAAAAAGGGAAAATAACATCATCAGCCTATAAAATGCCATCCTGCCTAAAGTCACAGGCAGACATAATTTTCATTATTGCCTAGCATTGCACTCTAAGCATGTAGTAAAACAGTTGAATTTTGCATACGTAAGTAAATACATGACACACAACACCGAAGGAGGCAGGACATTCCCAAGGAAGAGAAACTCTTTATGTATCATTACATAAGGATCACTATTTCCCCATGTATCCCTGTGATCAATCCCACTGCGATTCCAACACGTACCGTGTGAATACCCAAGTCTAGATTTGATTGCTCCAGTGTTCCCTCTGATAGGAGCAGCAGCTTTTGCCACCCACACAGGTTAGCTCCACGACACTGGTCAAATACTGCTTCACTGAAAAGACAGTCTCTTCCTCCCCCTGGTTTTAAACTCAGTTTTAACTCAAATTTAAGAGCCCATCTGTTTGTAACTGGGGGAGCAGCACAACATGTCCACTGAGACACCAAACTGCCCTTCCTGCTTTACTCCTCTCCACCAAAGCACATCTCATCTTGCTCTTGCTGATTCGGTTTCAAGACATACTTCTAAAAGCCAAGTATGCACTAAGATCAGAGCTGATTTTCAATAATTTGAAACAACCAAGATAAAAATTAGCAGCACAAAAAAAGCACAAGGAAATGCAACTCTTGGAATTGCCAAACAGGTCACATCCAGGAGCTCCACAGGATACACTTGAACCCAGTATCACCACCCATAGATTTAGCCAGAAATCCCTCTTCAATATCTTGTTTTCCTTCAGAGGAAATGCGATTGTAAAAACTCATTACTCTGCACCATTTCCTTGACATTTAGCATCCCTCTGGAAAAGACAGTTCATCACAGTTTATTTGGGGTTCAGTCTGATTTCACTTTAAGGTTGTCCATCACTACTTGAATATGCTATTTCTTTAAAAGGATAAGGCAACAAAAGGCACACATGCTAAACAGACTGTGAGAGCACACACTCCTTACTCTCATGGCCTTTGGGGAAAGTATTTTCTTGGAAATATTCTTTAAATAGAGAACCTGACACCTGCTACGTTCTTCAGGGACCATTTCCATTTTTGTAAAGCTAATTAAGTGCACATTAAAATACAGAATTACTAAAAATCTGTGCACTGTTTTCTAAGGAATTTTTGTAGGATCCAATTCCACCTCTACTTGAATAGTTTAAGATTCACACAGCCCATTATTTCCCCTATTCTAGCTTTTCTGCTTTACACAGTATTTTCAATGCAGAGACCTAAGAGTCTGTCTGTTTTACCGTACCCAAAATTCATTGCTGAAAAAAGTTGCTCACATCAAACCATGCTTGAATAGCCTGTCTTTCTTGAGGAGCTCATTTAAGCTTAAAAGAAAGACCCTGGGAATTATAGTGCATCTGGTATTGTAGGTGATAATGAACAGTAAAATAAGGTTCTCTAAAGTTAGTACTGTTTTTTTATTACTATTTTATTACTATTACACATAAAATAGCTGGGAATGTGCAAAGATTTTTTTCTAAGCTGACAGCTGGAGGTTCTTTAAAAATATTCCCACATTATCTAGTATTCAAATTAGGAGTGTAAGAGAGGGCCGAAGTGTCATCTTACTAACATAAAGGAATCAGTGAAATATATGGTTCTTACACAAAAAAGGCCTTTCTCACTAAAAATGTGAACCACAATCTTACAGATATATCATCTTCTAATTCAATTTAAATCTTGCTTTGATAGTCCTGTCTCAATGATAAAGGATGATGGCTTAGAGGGACCTGACCCCATCCCATCAGAGGCACCTGACTGCATTTCAGATGAAGCAGGATGACAGATTCAAGCACGAGGGCACAAAGATAACTCGTGCTTGAATTACCTGGTGCCAGCAAGCCCTGAAGAACCTGGGATCTGAGAAAACAATCAATGTCACTGCAGTCAAGAATTTCCATTATTGATAAAAAGCTCCTCTTTCTTTTCCAATCAAACTAAAACTCATCATCATTTGGGGTTTGTCTGACATGCTGAAGCAAACCCATTTTCACAAGAGACAACACTGGAGTGGACTCTGAACTGACTGTACACACAAGGAAGTCTCCCAACATGACTTGTGAGCTTCCTGTAATGGGTTTAATAAATTCCCAGCAAGCCAGCTGGAATTACACCACCCTTTGAGTAGTCCTCCAGGAAATTCTATGGCCATTACTTTATACCAACTCGAAAGCCAACCTATTTGTACACATTCACACACAGTTAAGCCTTTCAGCACCGATCCCAGTAGCACATCAGAAATCAAATGACAATTTCATTTCCTCCTCTTTCTTGCTGAGTCTGCAAGATTTTCATGAAAACTTGTTTATGGCTTTTCTATGAAATCCATGTCTTAAATTGAAGAAATACTGTATTTTTCTTACAGAGTTTTGTTTTGCTTCCCCTCTGGAACAGCTTATCCACTCAAAGAGTTGAATGTGTTTTATGAAGGGGGTCTTCATTTGAAAAATCTCTTCATTAAACCACCCTCCCATCTGGTAATTATAAATGCAAGATAATGACTTTCAGAGCAGTCCCTTCATCTGTCTCAGCCCTAAGGCAAATCTTTCATTTCCTCATTCTTCCCTCTTCATCTTCGCCCCCCGAGCACCACTGCTAACAGTCAGCTCCTTTGTGAAGCCCCCCAAGCAGGAAGGGCCAGAGCAGCAGAGCTGGTGCAGAGAAGCCCTCTTCTGCTCTAAGCCACCTAAAACTAATGAGCTGCTCAAGATGCAAAGTGAGATTTCCAGCTTTAAAACTGAATTTTTAAAATCACTGCTGATTAGTGGCAATGCCTGCAAGCTCAGTGCTCGGTATGCTCAGGCACAACAGCTGCAGACGAGGCTCCTCAGGTCCTCGTGTTATTTGTAGCCACACCAGGCTGATGACAGGAATTTATGCAAGCGTTCATAAACGAAGATGTAAAACCTCACCAGTTCAAAATACCTTTAGGAAGAGTTCATTCTGATTTCATTTGACTACACCATCATCAAAATGATGGACAAGGAAAAGCAAGTGATTAAATTCAGAAATTTTCATGCAAAACGCAGTTCTGTGTTGAAGTGTAGTTGGGAAGGAAATCATCACCCGGGAAAAACAGTGCTTTTGCAACTTGTTTGTTTCTGGTGAGCTAAAATATCCTGAGCAAGCAGAAAAGGCAAGTTCTCTGCCTCTACCAGCAGCCCAGTGGCCGGCACAAAGAGATATTAAACAGCCTAGTGCTCCAAACAGCTTCATATGGCACTGAGTGTCCAATAACCATTTTAAATTACATAGAGCTTAGCTGTAGTCTATGAAGCTTTTACAAGTAAAATTCTCATGTAACTATTCTCCCATTTCCTCTTCTAGTAAGAAAACACTATTTCCTCTCAAAAGCCCTGGTGCATAAAGCAGATCCTCAAGTTGAGACACCTTTTCTTTTAAGAGAATGATGCTTCATACAAGTTCTACTTCCACTGCATTGCTACCATCAGTAAATTTTCAAAGACCGTCCAGCCTATTGTCACAATATGCAGAGAACAGCACTACTCTGTACCCAGTGCTCCAACAGGCTGGGATGGAATCTCATGCATTTTCAGTGTTACGTAAGGATCTAGCCAAGGCAAGACCTGGAACTGCTACTGCCAAAGAAAATCTAAAATCTTAGGAACAATATTCCCTGTACTATAAGCCCAGGCACAGCGGACACAGGCACTTATTGTTTGGGTGGTGTTTTAAATGTCTAGTGCATCAGAAAACCTGACAGATGCTTCACAAAGCCCAGAAATTATATTTCTGCAGCACTGCTCATATTTCCTAGATTTTGGTAATATTTAAATTATTTCACTGAAATGAAACTTAATAATTCTGCTTCATTGATCATGCCTGAAGAACACCATAACTACTAAGAAGACACATAAATTAATTCCCAAAGGCCGCAATTCCAGAATTTAAGTACGAGAGGCAGTAACTTGTCATGGGTTAAAGAACAAAAAACAAAACCCAACATCTTCGTATTATACAGAAACCTATTGAACCCCCTACTTTACTTAGGTAATTTCTATTTTCTGCAATCACAATTCAAGAAAAAAATATCCACCTGTTTCTTCTTTGAGATCACAGAGTTGGAGATTTGGCACAAGACTACTTACAAAACTATGAGGATGATGGTTTGGTTTCAGGTAGGGAGAATAAACACTGATCCTTCCTTTAAAAAAAGAAGTTTCGAGCTATACAGCAAATGCAATGCTGTTGGCTTGTCACAAAATTACAGGAGGTGCAAAAGTTCCCATTTTCTTGAGTCAAATTATTAAATACCTGCTCAAAAGCATACTTTGAGAGCCAACCAAGATTTTGGTTTCTTTTAAACTCAACTCTAAAATTAATGGATTTGACCACTTATTATACGTCAAGGTATTGCCTGTTTTTCTTCTTCCACCTCCCCTTTTGTAAAAGGCACCAAAGTTCTTCGTCTTGTTTTGAGAAAATAACATCTCCTCAAAGCACAAATGTGAGGAAATACAATCCCCTCCCTTTCATGCATAATAGATGCACTCACAGGATACAATGAGTGCTAAATACTACAGCTTCTTCCTCCTCTGCTTCATCAGTCACACTTAACTTGACACAGTACTGCATAGTCCAGAGCTTGTCAGGGATCACCTTTAAGTTTGGATATGGCTCACAAGAGAGACTAAACACTAGCTAATCTGTAACCAGAAGAAAATGGTGTAATAATTAGAAAGTCAGTCTAGGGATCAAACCCAAAATCTAGTATTTCTTTGTTCTTGAAGAAAATCTAAGGTAAGACAAAAGGTGGCGGGGGGTGTGCGCTGCAATTTTGCAAGTAATCTGAAAGTGTTACCAGTTCCAGCATCTAACCTGTTTTGCCATGCTTTTGCTTCATACATGCTTAAGTGCACCTAGCCAGTTTTTGTGAGAAAGACACTTTCTTTGTGCTATTTCAAGTCATATTAATTACTCCCTTCCCAAACTGAGAAGTGAGGGGAACTTGGAATCATGCCACACAGCCGTATTGTAGCCTAAATTTGTATTAAGCACAAAAAGGGCTTAGAGATAAAGCAGCAACAGTGTCAGATGTATCTACTACCCAAATGTATGCATGAACCTCATGCGTGTGGTATGCTCTTACTATTTCAACAACAATATTGCTCTCTTCTTTCCAGGATGTCCTGAAGGAAGCCAAGCCTGCTGGTAAACCTGTTTCTGTTCTTGCAGGATAGTTTCAGACTGCTGGGAACCACACTTAAATATCGCCAAAACTGCAGCACTGTTAACTCCCTAATACTGCAAATCATGCTGAGCGTACAGAATAAAAATACTCCTAAAGTATTAGATGTACTTAGTCACCTACAAGCAGCAGATTTTGCAAAAAACAAAGTTGTTGTTTTTTTTTTAATGGAGAAATACTAGATAAAGACTGAGTAGCAGAGAACGTTGAGCCAGGACTCAAGTGCTAAGAAGGGAAGTGACCCAGATGTGTCTCACTTAGTACTTTAGCAAGCAAGCGTCTCTGGAATAACAAAAACATTAGATTTTGCCAACCACATTTTAGTAAGATTTAATGCTCTGAGAAAACTATTACAGGAATTTTGCTTTCTAAATACTAAAGCTTTGCAAAGAAGGGGAAGTCTTCCAGATACAGAAAATGGAAAGATCAACTCTGAATAGAAGAGCCACATGCAAGCTAAAGGACTCATCTTCAGTGAGCCTCAAAAACTAATGATGCAATCACTCAGCTTAAACACATAAGCTGAAGTGGACATGTTTCAGAGAATGAAACCAAGGATTTGCCTCCACTGAAACCACCTGCTTTCAACTCTTCCTCTTCAGAAAAATATGTATCTCAAAGCAGGCCCCAAAGCTTTAACTGAAACACAGGACCAGCTGTATGAATATGAATACCTGGCAATTCTACTACACAAAATTCTATTTTTCTGTGTTATTTTGGAAGCAAGGTAAGATTTTAAACAATGAGTGATTTTACTCTTTTCAAAAAACGAAACCCAAACACTTTTCTAAAGCAGCAAAGTGGTAAAATCTAATTGAATTATCTCTGCTCTGGAGATAAATGACAGCAGTGCTAACAACTGTGAGGTTGCACAGAATGCGTTGGGTTGGAAGACATCTTCAAAGATCATCTAGTTCCAACCACACTGCTGTAGGCAGGGACACCTTCCACTGGACCAGGTTGCTCAAGGCCCCATCCAGCCTGGCCTTGAACACTTCCAGGATGGGGCATCCATAACTTCTCTGGGCAATCTGTTCCAGTGTCTCATCATCCTCATTGTAAAAAAAAAAATTTCTTCTGTATGCCCAATCCAAGCCTCCCCACTTTCAATTTAAAACTGGTGCTCCTTGTCCTGTCACTGCAGGCCCTGGTAGTAAGGTCTTTCTTGCCTTTTATCATTTCAACAACATGGAGGATGGCAAGAATAATTTCTAACAGACAATATATTATTTTATGGTACTCTTATACAAGTACAGTTTTTCATGTAACTCTACATCTATAAACTAATGTTTTGAAAGGGAATGTGTGTGAGTGTGAGAGAGGAAGAAGGGCTAAGTGTTCACTAAGAGGCTTATTTAGAGCTGTGTACTAGTTTTCAGCTAAAGCATTTATTTGCAGTTGCTTGTAAACTTCCCAATATTTGGGACTCCGACTACAGATTACTTACAAAGAAGAGGTTGCTGAATTCATAACCCAACTGGCTGCCCCACCTTACCACACAGATGACAGAGTTGTTAATGAAGAGCTCTTGAAGCACTGTGGCTTACTGTCTAATACCATTAAAAAGATGAAACCCACCGTGCCTCTCCAAAGCACTGTGAATATGAACTACTTCAGGTAGTTCAGAGGCAGGACATGGGCACAGTTCAGTATCTCCCACAGGCAGCTACAGAATCATTTAGTGCAATACAGTCAGCCTCGGTGAGACCTTTCCTTCACTTACATTTTCTCCCCTCTGCTGACTGGAGGCACAAAAGATATTCCATACAAAGCTCAGGAGGAAAAGGAAAGAACAGTGCCAGGGAAAGGGACAATTCTTCTGCCCACTTTGAGCAGAATGTTCCAACAGCTCTCCAGAAAGGAGTGAATCTAGCACACTAAACAAGCCCACAAAAAGTGGTGGCAGTCAACAGATGAGAATCAAGCCTTGGCAGTTGCTAACAAAAGCCCTGCTCACATATTTCTCAGTAATCAAATAGAAATGAAAACACTGTATTTTATACTTGGCAATCTACGCGAGTAGTCCTGGCACGGTTACGTATGCACCACCATGATTTGACACAAAACACTCCCTGGTTCTTCATCCAATGTCTCCTACAATAATCAGTTGTTTCCTAAATCCACCCCTCCCCTCTCAGGGATGCAGATGAGGACGCACATAAAGAACAAAAGTTACTCAGGCTGATTAATCCCTCCACCCTTTCCATCTGGTTATCCTCACCTTTCCTAAACCTTTCATTCATTCCTCCTAAGCAGCGTGCCTTTTAGTACTACCCTGGTAGCATCAAGCACTGCTTGAGAACCAGAGCACTCAGACTCACGTGTTGATAATTAGTAACACTAATTAAAGATTAGTAAGAAGATCCACCCTTTAGTTAGAAGACCCACCCTTTACATACCTGTTTTATTTAAATCTGACATTTCAAAAGCAACAGTGTTGGAAGATTAGACACCATGGGCTCGGTGCTCCCTGTCTCCTCTGCAACAGTCACGCATACCAAAAGCAGAAAACAGAACTGGGAATGTAGATTCAGGCACCAGAATAAGAACGCAATTTTTGCTTGTCCCCGTTCCACAAAACATGCTTTCATTTTGCAATGGACTGTAGCTGCACTATTAACAGCAAATAATATCTCTACTATTTCATTATATCTTAACAGAAACAACATTTCTATAGAAAGCTCTGACTTATGGAATTAAAGAAATAATTCATTTTAGATTAACCCGCCCATACTAACAACTAGGGGATACCAAATTGTATCCTGTGAAAGAAACGTTGCTTTTTCTCTACCTCCAGTAGAGAATCGGGAGAAATTATGTCTCTGATATTCACACAAAATGCAATGAAGTGAAAATTAAAACACACTGTAAACCAGAAACAGCAGGACAGCTCTCTGCAACAGCAAATTCTCCTTGTAAGCTTTAGCAGCTGTTCCAAGCACCATAATCACGGCATGAATGAATCCTGAGCAAAGTACCTTCCATGTAAAATACAGGAATAGATTTTGTGCATACATCTGGTGTACTGAGAGATACATCTGCAAATAAAATGATACACTGCAAATTTACACAAGGACAGAACACACACACCCCCACCAATAAATTATATTTATACATGAATGCACACAAACAGAATACAACTTTTGCCTTTGTACTGAAACGCATCCTGTTTTCCTCAGTAGGATAACATTGTCTGGCAAAGTTCCTGCCTGACCTGCAATCAAACAACTAAGAAAATTTGAAATACTAGACACACCTGTGCATTTCTTCAGAAGCAGCCACAATTCAGCAATATCTTCGTAGAGCAAGGAGATCAGGCTTAAGGTCATGTTGCTTCTAACCGATTTAGAGCAAAATAGTTCCATGGACAGTGACCTATTTATCTGTGAGCTCGTCCTCAGTGCAAAATGAGAGCGCAAAACTCCATTTTTCACTCAAAGCCAAGCCACTGGGGGCATAATGCCTTTCTTCAAATTACATGCAGAGTAAGTGTGCCTGTCAGCAGGCTCAGAGGTCCTCCGAAGGGCTTGCTGGCTGCTAGCTACCACTTCTTGTCTTCCAGCATAAACCGCTGGCACGCATTAGATGTAAGCTGTTTGCTTTAAATACGAACACACGCACTGTTCAAACATTATCAGAGCAAGAGTGCATTAAAAAATTAATCCTAAGTGTGCCTTGTCAAAAAACCCTCCCTTTAAAAGCTCCAGTTTTAACAAACAATGGTACAGTAAATCTAGCATTATCATCTTTTTCTACCACCCACCCCTACTCCACACAGGGAAATTAACTGCCCAAGGGGCAAATGCCCTTCTTCCAATGAATCTCTGGCTAGAAAGCTCCCCAGAAATAAAGTCAGCTTTTCCTATTTCTCACCCACATGTCTTTGGTGGAACCGAACCGGGGTGTTTTCCTTGGTGGGAAACCCATCAAACACCTGTTTCCTATGAAGAAGCCTACCCAAAGCAGCAGGAGCTGACAGAAAGACATTCTACTAATGTGACCTTGCAAGTGGAAATACATTGAAATCTTATGAACAAGACAACAGAAAATAAGGCAACAAATGACAAAAAAAACTAGAACTGAAGTATTCCATATGATCTTTCAGACATGAATGCTGAGCTGTCTTGCTTTACCTGATCCTTTACAGCAATTGCCCAGTGACAGACTACCTGTTAATTAATACACTTGAGATTAGTTATTGGCCATTCAGACTCACTAATGCAAAGAGTGAGCCAAGGAGCATGAGTGACAGCAACAGCCATATGAAAACAAATGGATTGTTTTTCTTCACAGTGTGGTAGGAGTCCTCTCCCAACAACAGAGGTCAAGGAAAGAGGACAGCGAGGATAAAAAGCTTGAATTGATGGTTACATCTGTTCACAAAATCCCATTTGCAGATGGGAAAAAGCTTCATTTCTGCTTCAGCACTCCCAGCCATCAACCAATCCCATAAAAACAAACCAAAACAAACCCCGGTCACTCACAGACCACACTAGAGGTTATTTTCTGAAGCACTCCACATCTGTGTTCTCACCATTCATCTGCCATGGGGCAGGAACTGTTGACAACCCCACACCAGTCAGATGTATACTAATAAATCTACCATCATCTATATGAGCAGCTCTATTCAGTGCATGACATTAATATGTGACCTGAAGAATATAATCACGGCAATTTATTTCCAATTCTGCTATTTCATTTTGGGGGTCATTCTATTTTGTAGTATGTCAAAACACAAGCATTTTCTAAGCAATATCAGATGTTTTTAACTAAAGGTAGATTTAAAAGAAGTGACACTCCTTAGAAGTATTTTACTTAACTGTTCTGTGTTTTATGAGTCATTAGCATTTTGGATTGTGCAGAGAGTTAAAAATTAGTGAATGAGTCTTCACAGCACTCCCACAAGTCATGTAAATACTCTCACATGGGAAAGCTGAGATGGAGCAGGTGACCTCCCTTGGATCAGGTAACAGCATCTGTTGCGCTGTCAGACACGGGATCTATGTCTCGGCTCTAAGCCCAGACTCCCTCCTCTCCAGGACTGCCACCTAACCCACTGGGTGGAGCATGCTCCCAGATCAGTATCGTGACTTGTGCTCCTCAGACAAAGATCACAATTCACAGCATTTTTATTTCTGGCTCTTGCACTACAGCACAGCTCCAGGAAGAACGGTCTCAGATGCCTTATGCAAGTATACACACTGACATAAACTTCTGACTTAACAGCACCAAGCTGGTATCAAACAATGGGCAGAGAGAATCCTCTGCAGTGTGCTTGGCTGACCAGATACTTCTGTTAGCAGTGGCATGGGCTTGGTGTCACCTGCAGCACAGCAGGCAGGAAATACAACCCTTATTATCTGATTGATAATAAACGATGATAAAGCAGACATAGGAACACTTTCCAAACATACACAGAGAGGGAGAGGAAGTTTTATAGCCTTTCTTCAGAGATTAAAACCAAGCAAAAGAGGAGCTACACCCTCCTCCAGATAGGTATTACTCCCACCTAGATCCACACAATAAGATCCAGGAACCTGATACTTTGGCAAGCTGGCTACTTCCTTAAGAAGAAAGAAAAACAAAACCAAAAAACCCCTCCATGAATGTAAAAGAGGAAAAAGAATGACCTATAACATGTTGGCTGTGCTTGCTCTCATTGTCAAGACAGAGAGGAACTATACATCCTTGTATTAATCAACACTGACTGCTCCAGAGCCCCTTCATGTTGCATGTAACATGGACAACCACATTTTAACAGGCTTCTGCCCTCAGATTTCACAGCAGAGAAAACAGTGAAACCAGTCATTCAGGTGAAAACCTAGCACTAGTTTAAAAACAATTTGATTTCTCGGATTAGCACAATAGATACATGGAACAGTCATCCTCCAGGCTCCCATCTAGATTACTCCTTCCTAGCCTTAAATCTCCAAACCCCACAGTTACAGATACTTTAGAATCATGGAATGGCCTGGGTTGCAAGGGACCTAAAAGATCAATCCCTCTGCTGTGGGACACATTTCAACTAAGTCGTTCAGAGCGCCATCCAACCTGGCCCTGAACACTTCCAGGGATGCGTTTTTTTTCCACATCAATCAAGATGTAATAATGTCTGTGGCAAAGAGCACCAAAATAAAACACCGTATGTTTAAACCCTGTTATCCTTCAATCTTGACCAACTAGGCACACCTCCACCTCCCACTTTTAGGGACCAGTGTCTTTAGACTTAGCAACACACGTGAAGAAATAGTGCATACAGAGAGCTCAGTGTCTGCTATGGAAGAGCCTTGGAACCTGCCCCCCGCTCTGCTGGAGGGACAGAAGCCCACAGAGTGTCTCTGTGGAACTTGGTCTCGGATGCCTGGTTAAAAGGTGTTCAGGAAAAGGTGATTTTTTTCCCTAGCAGTTCCATTCTGCACAGAAACTGATGATAGTACAGGCTCCTGGGAAAGACTCTTCTGGTAAGAGAGGGTTCCAGCCAGTAACCAAGCGGCTCTTTGTGTTAGCACTCTATTTTGGACTGTGTGCATGGGGAAAATGTTTGCTCCGTGGTTATAACACCTGAATTCCTTGCTGTGCGTTTCAGAGAAGAGCAGAAAGAAAGAGCAAAAGCACTGAAGCACAAAACCTTTCCCTGGCCTTCATGATCCGGCTTAAAATAGAACCAGAGAGGAAAATTGTACTATGTGGGCATGCATGTTAGTAAGAAGACTTTAGGGCAAATTTAAGCTCTATTAAAACACAAAGAAGCAAGAGCCCTCCTGAGAAATCTTGGTGGGCGCAAGTGTATGTATTTATAAACGCAAAGAAATTAATTTCAGCTCCACTCAAGCTCTGCACTCAGGTTAAGTTCTCCCTCCCACCTCCGTATGGGATGTGAGTGACAGGCTCCAGCCTGCAGAACGGAGGAAAACACTGTGGGGGAAGCTGTTAAAGGATGGATGCAAAGTCGATTGAGGTTAAAGACTGGGTTATCTTAGTTTTATGAAACCCAGAGAAGGAAGCTATGACTATGGCTTAAATATACAAGATACTGTATCTGCTTTATAAAGCGTGTGCAAGTGTGCGGTATGAGGGTGGTAATGTTTGTGGTAAAGGATATTGAAGTCTGGCAAGTTCACCACTAAAATATAATTATTAAGCATATTCTTCCTTCAGGGTTGCTGTACTTAACAAAAAGCACACCAATGAAATGATGTGGCACTTTGTGGCATTCAGCATGACAAAAGCTGTCTTCATAGGATCATTGTTACTATAATGCAAATGTATACTCTCTCAAAAAAAAACCCCTAGCAAAATACACCTAAGTCACACCTCTAACTGCAGAATTTATAAATTTGTGGAGTTTTGAAGACATGGAGCAATTTGGTGCAAAATCTGTTGGCTTCTGGTTTAGCATACTAGACTATTTAAAAGCTCCATTCATTTTCTTCTTCTAAGCTTTCTTGATGTTTTCTTCAAAGAATTAATGCAAAAGAGCTTTCATTCTTTTTGAAGTCATCAAGCATTCAAAATTTACAATTCTGTCTGGTTTACATCAAAAGATTCCAAGGATTAAAATTAGTTTACACACCTATTATACATACACACACACACAAACATATGTGTTTGTATAAATCCCTTATACTGAGCAGCTTGTTAAATCCTCACACAGCAACAAAACTAACCCATTTTGAAACTGCTTTGGCAATTTTCAGCTTGGATGTGAAGGCATCAAAAAAGGTCCCTGCATGATATCTAAACTTAAATTTAAGCAAGTATAACCAATGAAAAAATCATGGTCAGAAAACAACAACAAAAAAACCCAATTAAAACTTCCATCCATGAAGAAATATACTCTTTCCATTGAAAATGAGCATGCTGGTGAATACAAATAGTTGCTGGAGCACTAAAAAGTAAAGGATGCTGTTCCATTAAAAGGCTGAATCCTGTACTATCTTTCAAAAAGATAATGCCTGGAAAAAAACATAAGGAAAGCTGCTGAGAAATTACATCTTAAAAGAACACTTTGCACTGTAAGACAATAATAAACTTCAAAGATTTGAAGATTACACATCCCTCACACCAGGAATCTAAGAAGTAAAACTAAAGGTAAAAGAACATGTCAGTACTTTTTTAAGGCAGAGTAACACCCTATCACGGATGGTCCTTCTCTGGCCTCATGACTACTCTTAGGGGCTTTCCCCAAAACCATGACAGAAGCCTGGTCACTGAATGCAGTTATCACACATCTGTTTCAATTTCTAATTTAAAAATTACCTCTTTCTGGTGTTCTGTGAACTGAATTTTAATCAGTTTATGCTTTTTTATTTACATGTCCTTTCTAAACAAGCTCCCCCACAAGTCTTTAACCATAGGCCTCTCCTTGGCCGTGGTGCAGGGTTTACCAAGGTTTCTTATTTCAGAGAGACACAAAAACTGGACTTTTTTAAAGGATTAATTTAATCACACAGGAGTTAGTAGTAAGACACTTTATCCTGCAGTATTTAGTGACAGTTCCCTCTGTCCACAGCTGCAAAGCCAACAAAGAAATGGATGTGACCTTTTCAGCTTGACGAACAGCAGCAGTACTCAGAACAGCAGTGCCTACACAGAGACACTGCTACTCAGACTGCACTGGTGTGAGGAAAGAGGACTTCTGGCTTGGGGCTCAAGCTTTCTGCAGTGGTGCTCAAAATTCAGAGGTGGGAGGTTGCCGTCTGATGACAAATGAAAACTGTAATTAAAGGTGGAAACCAAATCACTGCTGAGCCTGGACAGAAGGTAGGACTAAAATTTGAAAAAATCAAGAGGATGAGATCCATTTTTATACTGATAATGGGATTAAAGGACCAAGTGAAGGAGGAAAAAAAATCGATGTGGAGTTCAGTGGCAGCAGAAAGGAGAACTCAACAGTGAGTAATAACAACAGAACCACATGATGAAAACACCACAGTAATTAAAATTAAGAAAGGAAAAACAGGTTTATTACGTATTCTGAAACATTTATATTAGTAAGAACATTAATTCAGTAAGCAAGGAAAACTAACAGACCATGACAAGCAATGAAGTGTTGTGCCACAATTGCAACTATATTTATAGCCCAAGTATAAAATAAAACTTTGTCAGCAATAGGAAACTCTTTTTATGACTCTTAAAGTGCACAGAATCGTGGTGTTTTTTTGGTTTTTTGTTGGTTTTTTTTTTTTCCCCCAGATGAATAAGATACTCAGGAAGCAGAAAAACTTTCAGGTCAAAAGTTGGGAGACCTGGTTCCAAAAAAAATATCATATGCTCCTGTAATACTGATGAATACAGATAAAGGTTACAAAACTATTTATTACAAAGGAAGGAAAGTAAAAAAAAAATTGCAGAAATCATCATTCCCAAAAATCCATAAAGAGCAAACAAGACAGAAAGAAGAGAGATCTGCTTTTGATCTGAGGCAAAATTAAGACCTAAAAAAATATTCATTCCATCACATCTCTAAAATAATCAGTTGGGGTGGGTTTGGACAAGTTAGGTATGATATTTCAGTACTGAAGGATTACTCATGGCTTCAAATGGAATAAAAAAAAATCTGGTGATGAGAGCATATCATTACTTGTCATCTTAGAGTGGCAAATATAAGCAAAATTCTTCAGAATTGGCCATCAACCCGAAATCCTTCTTACACTGTATAAATCTGACCCACACTGTTGTGAGACTACACTTGAAAATGCTAAAACCTACAAAACTGATAGGATAAAAATGCCACCATCTTCTTACTTATCAAGGCAGTTTTGATTTTGACTCATGATTTGGAATTTTTGTGGCCTAGGCATGCACGCTGCCGCAAGCTGTCTGTGGCTGTGCAACCCACTGAGTCCCCACACGTGGGAAAAGTGTGAAAAAAATGCAAGCAAACTCACTGAGCAATCCTCAAAGGTCACCATTCCCCCCACTTAAATGTTTCCAAAATAGAATCTCAATTTCTCCCATTGCCAATTCTTTCCCCCCTCCTGGGCTTCAACAAGCTCCACAGTTTCCTCAAGACAAGAAGGTACTTAATACCAGCAAAAGACAAGATCATTTTCCACTGATCAAAAAGGAAAGAAGTAGAAAACAGAGTGGCTTCGCCTGGAGAGCCAACCAGGAGAATTGCTTTAGGTTCTCAAGAGAAATTGACTTCCCTTAAAGAAAGAAAGTCTCACTACAACGAGAGAACAAAATACCTTATCCCTTGTGCTTAGCAGCCTGATATTCTTGGTTAAATTTAGTCAGTGGAAAAGAGAGAACGCTCACAAGTTGCTTTCTGTGGAAAGACATGACATAAAATCCCACCTAACCCTTTTATTTTGTATATGCAGGATTTTTAAGAAAATATTAATATATCATTTAAAAAGGCAGTGATACCTTTAATGAGCCACTTCTAAAAAAATAGGTTAAAAAAAATCTAACCCTGCAAAGAGCTGTTGTAACATCCATAAACAACTGCAGCACAGCAGCTGTGTGCAGTAGCTGTGCACACAGTAGCTGTGTCCTGTTTCCAGTCTCCGTGATCCAAACAGGAAGCCTATGCCCTTACCTGATTGAAAAAGCAGCCAGTCCCTGCGATTTTAATCAACCTAAAGCAACAGACATTCTCCTCCTTTTGCAGTTTCCTGGGATGCTTCCTGGCCCATTCAGGAAAGCAGTGTGGAGAACAAGCTTTTTAACAGCAGCATTACCTTCATTTTCCACATTACAGACTGCTGCCTGCCCTGTCACTGTATTTACTTTAGGCCCAGGTGTGACAGCGCGGGCCGGCTTGTGGCGTGGAACAACAAAACCCCGCCTCTGCCCAGGGTGGTTTATGAGCCTCAGCCTCTCATCAGGCCGGATTTTTCAGCACACCTCAAAAACCTTCACACTGTTTTGAGATGAGCAACAACAGAAAGAGATGCACCAGCCGTGTAAGAGATGTAATTATGCAAACTTATAGGAAAGAACTATATAAACTTGGCAGCCCACCACATCAGCCTCCTAACCTCCACCAATTAGGATGTCACAATTAACAGAAAGCAACGCTTCTGGGGTCCCCACCATCTGCAGTTCTGGGAAAATGCCTCAACCCCAAAAGGCTTTTGAAACAGTTTTGTATTTCCTCTCCTTTCCATAACGAGAATGAAGATGTAAAGAAAGATGAAACGAAGGCCAAAGAGCAAATTCCACCTGTTCTGACACATGCAGCAGCTGAACTAATGCCCATGAATCTCACAAGAGACAACAGAGACACAAGTCCCAGCCATTCTTTCTGCTCTTCCTCTTGTTGCCTGTGAAAAAAAATGCATTTATTTTCCACCAACTCCTGCCTTACCAAGTGTGTACCTGATTAGTTCAACATAATTTGAACTGAGCTCTTACCCCTGTATTTGCACTAAGCGAAAAAGCACAAGGCAAGTGGATCAAAGGTGAGAGCACTCTTTGTAGTTTCCTGCACTACGGTGACAGCAAACGAGGCCTCTTCAGTTCAGGTCTCATCCAACAGCCCATCTTTGAAATATTTAACAGTGTCTTTTTAACATGACAGGTTTTATGTCCGTTGCCAAAAGCCTCCATCTCCCCATACTCAAAGACAGCACATCCTGTAACTGCTGCTTTTTTCATCCCCACCCTACAGCAGCTCAGCCAATGCTGAATGCTCACAGACACCTTTCCAGGACACCAAATGCACGGTACCAAGGATAACAAATGCAGACACCCACCCAATTCGAAGGATCAGCAAAGGACCAAATATACTCCTCAGACAAACAGAACAACAGCAAAGTAATATTAAGAGTATTAAGAGTACCCCCACTTCCCAATGAGGATTTATTTGCTGAACCACATTTTTGAGGGAAGTTTCAGGGAAAGAAATTGAAATTTTCTTTAAGACATATCTTGTACACACTTCTTCAGAGCATTTAGGTGTAAGGGGCCCTCAAATATTCCACTTTTTCCCCATTCTGAGACTCTGGAAATGTCCATCAGTTCTCAGGACTTTTTCTTCAATGGAATTTCTTCTCCTGTGCTATGAACAAATTTGAAATAGCTTACATATAACACATAATCTAATCCCTGCTGTTACTTGTAAGTAATTAAGGCAGAAAAAAAACAGTGCACATCTTATTTTTAATAACCCTAATTTATTAACTAGCGAAGAAAACAGCAGCTCAGCTACAAACAGGTAACAGCATATAAGTATATTAGTCTCCACAAACCAACAACAAAAAGCCCTGACTTCATTGAGCTTACTTCATGTTTTCTTCTTCAGGCAAGCAGAAAGAAGCTCTCTTTGTACCTGACTGGAAGGAAAAGACTCACAGCTCTATCATGAGCCTGCCCAAAAACACACACATCTACCTGGCACCTCCTGGCAGCTGAGTGGTATTCAGCTTCAGCCAGCCCCGCTGGGCTGAGTTCGCAGGTATTAAAGGTTCACAGGTGCAGCCAGCAGCAGTTGGCTGATAAAGAGCTTGTGCAAATACTCCTCTTGCAGGAGGTCTTTAGATCAAGGGCCACGCTGTAAACCAGCAACCAAAGTTTCTCCTGAAGCCTAAATGCTGAGAAATAGACCTAATGCGAGCCTGTTCCCGTCTGCGGCAGCAGTTCCACTGAAGTTACTGCCTCCCATGCAACAGCAGAGATTGGCAGCTAATCAGTGTATTTCTGGAGTACTCCACAATTTGGGAAACTGCAACCCAAAGCCTACTTTGTCATGTTTTCTCTGGTTTTATATTATTGTTTTATACCATATTGCCTCCCCTCACTTGCTTAACTGTTGGCGTTGTGCTCTAAAACTTGTCTTCTCTCCCTGAAGCACCGATGCCTTTTGCAGGTTACAAGAGCAACCTCTGTTTTTTCCTTTCTAAAATAAACATGGTCACATAGAGGAAATAGTTTTAAAAAATTTAAACTATTCAAGAGTGAACAAGCCCATTGTTTGCAGAGGAGACTTCAGGGCAGCAGCACACTACCGTGACTATGCTACAGAGCATCCACAAAAATCCTGTGGACCACAAGGGGTCGAGGCTGGCGTGTGCTGCGACAGGGAGAGGGGACAGAGCATTCTCATTGTTTAAATGTAAACAATAATAATAATAGGGTTTTGTAACCGAGAGAAGGAAGCAAACTAATGTGGAAAACAGTTGTTATTACTCTGTTTATGACTCCTTGTTCCCAAAAAATGTGCCGGGTTACTTTGTAATGCTGAAGGGGATAAACTGAGGTGACCTGAAACTGGGCAAATGGCTGAAACCCCATCTGATAAGATGGGCTTGGGAATACCTTTTCTCTTTTTTACACTGGAAGCATGCCAGAGTGGAAAACACTGGGTGGAGGATCCATAACTCCTGTGACTGTAAGATCTTTATCCTCAAACCCCCAGACAAATTCCAGCTGTTTAGGGATTAAACACTGCCAAATGGTGGCTTAGGCACCTTCAGGGAGAAAGCTGTTACCTGAGTCCAAGCACATGATCCCCAAAACAACCTCCTGACACCTCAAAACCTGAAGGTTCACTTCAAATTTTTCCAACACAACTCAAGTTCTCTGCATACAGTCTGATCTGTATTTAGACAACTGAATACAGAAAGAATTTTCAAGGGCTGGGCCAAACCCCTAAGTCCTTCTTTTGGCAAAGGCAAAGAAACAGGCTTTATTGGGACCCACTAAGACAGTTCTCATGGTTTTAGGCTTTAATATTAAAGGTAGAGACCAGGAAACCTCCTTTAATGCTTTCAGTGAATGTGGCAGCAGAGGTTGGTTTAGTGCTGAACTGGAGGTGCATGTTACTCATACTTGGGAGCATGCTAACCAGCTTAGAACACCCCAGAAAACTAGGAATCTTGAAATTTTTTTCCAAGGAATTGAGCCCTAGTATAACTCTCTAAAGGCAAATGACAACATCTGCAAAAATTATTATTACAACTTACCTTGCAGACAAAGAACATAATTTTCAATAGCTGGAAGTCAGAAAAAAATCAGAGAAAGAACCAAGGTCAAATGCTATCAACCAAAAGGGGAAAAGTTTACACTGAAAGTAGTCGACACCACCTGTACTTGCACCTGAAGTCCTTAAACTGTCTGTGATAGCCATCACAGTCAAGTTAAAATATCTGAAGACACTACTGGGGATTTAGATGGTAGAAGCTAAAGAGTTCGAAGGGAGAAAAGAAGAAGAGCTGTGTTCTCTCCAGAAGGACATGTTTCGAGTTTCTGTTTCAAAAATGCAGCTATAACAAACAGTATTAGAAAGGTAAAGTTTCTCTAATGTAAAAG
The DNA here is from genome assembly GCA_013398855.1 of Mohoua ochrocephala. Taxonomy (NCBI): domain Eukaryota; kingdom Metazoa; phylum Chordata; class Aves; order Passeriformes; family Acanthizidae; genus Mohoua; species Mohoua ochrocephala. The sequence continues at coordinate 107,341 of VZTA01026286.1, forward strand.
GATAGAGGCAACAACTTGACTTCACTTCACATACTACCTCTCTTTAAAAACAACTGATGTGTTGATCCCTGTCTACTTTCTCATATACACCTTTGGAATCTACCGAAGATGGTTAGAATTATGTAAGTGTTTGGCTAAAGCAGAGAAAATGTTTATTTTATAATCATGATGTCTTAGGAATTAGAGAGTATTCTGCTCCACAGACTCACTGCATGAAACAAATTACTCCTGTTTCATGAAAGGTAATCTTTCACCTAGAAGATGAAAACGAAGGCAATATATATTGCATCTTTCCTTCAAATGAAAGCCTGAAAAGCAAGTAGCTCCTTCCCTGAAAGCCAAAAGACACAGATAAATGAGTTCTTCCGTGAGCTCTCTGCCACAGAATCATATAAATGATATGCCACACACTGTAGAGACTTTGAAAGTGATTTGTCAGAGAGATAAATCAAAAGAGGGAATCATTCAGGGAACTCCTCATCACCAACACAACTAAGCAACTATGTTAAGCTTGCGCATCTGAAACTCCTAATGGTTCTCAGAATATAACCCCGATGAGATTTAGATTACTGTAGGTAAACCACACATCACAAGAGCTGTTGTAATCCAGGACAACTCTAAGATAAATTGTCATGAGAATTGTACTGGACACGATTTTTAAAAGTGTACTCTTGAGTAACCTCTCACACCTGAAATTACAGTTTCACTCCCTCCCAGCTGCCCCACCAACTGCTGTGTTTTGTTAAGTGGACAAAACTCCTTACTAAAAGACAACTGCAAGCCATTCTCACTGAGTCCTTCAGGATCTTCTTCTAACTTGGTCCCTGGACTCACTTTTTTTGTGACCTCTATTTAAAAAAGTTTCAGAGTGGACTAGAAACTTTGAAATTACTAAGAAGAGTAAGATTGATTAAAATAAGTAGACAAGGCTGAGATTCACTGCATGCTGTCAACAGTGTAGGTGGGAAAAATCTCACATTTTTTCCAGCTGGGGGTAAGAAAGGAGAAGAAGCAGCCCCTATGGAAGACTCCCAGGTCCTTCAGTTAGTTCTTTGGCCTCACTCCAAAAGGAAAGAACGAACTTACTCAACAGCCTGGTCACTCACCTAGAATTGTGTGCAAGTTGACAAACTCACAGTCCATGACACCAAAGACTGCTGACAGATACTAATGAAGAGTAAGTATATGTGAAAACTAGAGCTGTCAGCAGCCCTTGGCCATTATTTTCAGAGAAAAACACCAACCAACAAGACTGCAGAAGGTTTTATGCCATACTTGAGTCCAAGTGCGAGAAACAAACTGTGTGTGATGTTGGATTAACTGCTGACTAAAATAGAATCTTCTTTGGGGTGTTTTTTACATCACTGAGCAAGAAACGAAACACATAAAAGTTGCACTGATCTCCGCTTCCTGCTTTGGAAGAAGACGTAGTGGCTCCAAAATAAGATAAATAAGTAGATAAAGCACTAGCTTCAGTCAGGAAGTTCTGGAAATCTTACAATAAACTTTGATCCTTTTGGCTTAGGTTACTTCAGCATGAAGCCATGCGTGTTCGACCTTTTCAGGTAGGCTTAACCTCTGAGGTTAATTTGAAGATCATGTGGGATTTCGTTAAACACTGTGAGCATACACAGTAAGAGGAAGTGGTGCAAACCGTCCTATTAAGCACGACTACAGCAGAACTGAAGAGATTGCAACAGCACACGAGATTGGCAACTTCTTGGAAGAACAATGAAGAAGATAAAGGGAGTAAATAAAGCTACATCCTGGCTCCAGGACTGGTTCTGCCCAGAGAGTAAATATCTACTTGTTGACAATTCTCCATGTGGAAAAGCAAAAGTATAAGAAAAGTAAGTCATTTTTACTCTAAATTCTTGAAGCAAAGTCTCTCAGATTATTGATCAGGGCAACTCTTAAGTTCTTTTTTTCACTATTGCATTTTTTTTCTTCATATATTCTTCAGTGGCCATGAAAGCAGGAAAAATATAAATTCCTACTAGCTTAGTGCCTATTATGGTATAATGTCGTATATAGCTACTCCCTCTAATTAAATGGGCTTTTCAAATCGCACTAATGGTCAGGAAGACATTTTTCCCCCATTTCACGAGTCAAAGGCACAGTCAGATTTCATTTTCTGAGGATTCATTTTACATGTATTGAAGTAACGGAATTATTTTTCACATTTTTTTTCCTCCATTCACACCCACAACCCTTTACATCACACAACAACAACCCTTAGAAAAGGTCTGCTCCCTGTAAGAAAACTCAAAGACAGCTTAAATCTTAGAAAACAGGGAAAAAGAGCGGCTGAAGAGGTCCAAGGGGCAAAAGGGAACAGGCTCATGGAGCTCAGTTAGTGTGGATCTACAGAAGAGGAGCCTAGAGGCATGGTCTGGTATTGCCCCTAATTCTGTGTATGTGTCTCTCGCTCATTAGAGAGACTCTTAAAAGTCTTTGTTTTCTTGGAGGAATCATCATCCAGGAGCATAAGTGATGGTCTGTATAGCAGTGTCCCAGAATGTATTCCTTCCTTATTATGCACACAGCTGGACAAGTAACATTCTTTCCTCCAAATTAAGGCACCAAAAATTTGAAAATAGTAACTTTTACAACAGCGTAATTCAGAATGTTCTAATTTTATTCAAATCACTTTCTAAACACAAAAAATAGGACATAATAAGCAATTTCAGGAATCTTGAGTAGGACCAAGCTCACAAATCTGCTGATAATGTCGTCCTTTTTAGATATTTCTACTTTCTATCACAGCATACATCTTAATGTGATTGTAAGATACACTTCTCAAATCATGCACTTCCTTCACTTTTACTTTTCAACATAAAGAATAAAGATTTTAAAATTTAAAAAAAAAAAAAGAAGAAAAGAGTGCTTAAAAAAAGGAAGCTAAGGTTCCTCAGATTTATAGGACAGGTCAATAAAGATATCTAAATGAAGGAAGAAAAACATTCGCCAGTGTTGCTGAATTGGTATCTGAATAGCAATAACCTCTTTATCAGAAAACATACACTGAACACATCCCTATTAAATTGTATGATGGTGCTCTGAAAACGATTTCAGGGAAGAAACAGTTCACTTTTGATAGACATACTCCTTGGGACCTTTTCTGTCTTCAGAAGGATGTCAGCTGTGACTGGTTTTGCTGATATGCTCACTTTTCACGAAGTTACTTGCCTGAGCCAAATAAATCACTTAAGCACATCACAGATATTAGGCGGTAATAAGTTTGAGGAATGCTATCTGAAAAAAAAAAAGGTCTATAAAAACCTTATATGAAAATTTAAATCCTAAAATACCTAATGTTTTACTTCCTTTGGAAAAAGGGTTTTAAAATAAAACCCAAATACTACCATTTACCACTCAGACTCTCCAATGATGTGTTTTCTATGAACGATGTGTATTTTCAAGAATCAATGAGCTAGCAAAATTTATATTAAGACTCTTGAAATACATGGGTTTTTTGGCACATGCAAAACATGTTTAAAATGCTCCCAGGAGCACAGCTGCAAGCCACGCACCTTACACACCCCTGACTTAGCAGACTACATAGGTCTGTTGACGTTTACGAGCTCTAGGAGTTATTATAAGTTAAGCCAACTTACCCCGCGCTACAAAGTCCAGCCATGAACACCATTCTGAGAAAAAATAATAACTCTTCATTTCTGCTACTGAAATTCCTCTCTGATTCATCATCAGAGAAGAAAGAGGTCCACTTTTCCCTTCCCCTGCTCAGAACAAACTGCCCAGAGAAGGTAAGAGCTTTGGTATTACCTGAACTTTGTTCCATGAATACAACAGGTGGCACAAGATGACTTTACAAATATATTTTCCTCTGCAAATGCCATTGTTCTTGTAATTATCTCTTTAATTATAGTGTTCTCCCCTCATGACCCCACCCTGAATATTTACAGACTGCTGATATACCCCGTGTCTGATACAGTATATATAAGCATAAGCCCTAAGCATATTTTCATTCATATTAGGCTTTAACAAGGCAAAGCAAAACTGTTTCTCAGGCAGATATTCACAATGCTATCTGGAACCAGTCATACTGAATTGCTCACTCACAAGTACAGTTTATCACCTCTGCTCTGGATTCACACCTAACTCTCTTCCCCATCTTTCTGATTGAAAAAGTGCCAGAGCATTTCAAGCAGGCCAGGTCAATCGAAGTTGCAATCACAGAAACCTAAAATCTCAAATGAATCCCTTTTCGACACCTTTATGCAGCCAGCAAACAAAGGCATGAATGCAGCAAACAGTAAACACAGCCTTACACACCTGGACCTATCTGGTGTGAGGCCTAACAGTAATAAAGTTGTTATGGCAGACTTTAACACTGATCAGAAATGTCAGTGTTTGCATAGGGTCCAGGCAGGCTTTGGCTGCACTGAAGCCTTCAGGAACACACATATTTCTGCTATTTTTGTGTGTTCAGTCTGACATTTCCTGCATCCACACATTTTGCTAGCCTGCCCATAAGCTAACTCCCTCTCCCCCTACAAGAATGCCCAATATCCAACAGAAACACTCATACAGCTTCAGGAAAAGATGTACCACATCTGCATCCCCTTGGCTGACACAGATGATGCAAAAGTGCACTTCCTCTAGAGACTCTTCTTCACTCTTTGTGGTGGATTAATCAGGTTATGGATTAACCAAGCTCTGTCTGACTCACTACAAAAATCTCTTAGTATGAGACACCCACATTACAGTGCTGCTCACTGCACCTTTTCGCAGAACTTCTTTGGATTGGAAGGACCCTGTGACACAGACAGTCTCCTCAGCCACCCATTCATCACGTGCCTAGAACTGCACACCAAAGCAAATTGCCCTAGAGCTTCAGTCATCTTTGTCAGAAAACCAACCTGAATCCAGAGTGAAAAGATGCAGACTACAGGATGCCTCCAAAGATACTCCCCATCCATAGCACGCACAGCACAGACTGAAGACAGATGTCTCTGGCATCTCCACTTGCCAGACTTGTTCTACAGCTCTCGGTTCAAGCTGACCTACTGTTCCCATTTGCTTAGAGAAAGCGAGAAGAGGGAGACTCTCAAAGCACCGTCTGTGAGCACTACACTGGGACGCCCGTCACAAAGGGCCACAGCACGTCAGCACCTTGGAAAACCTCCCCTGCTGATGGAGACGGTGTCCCCAGAGAAGACTGCTCAGAGCCACAGCTTTCCAGGGCTGAAATCCTCCCCAAACCCACAACTGCTGTCCCACCTGCTTGCAGCCAGAGATGAAGAAGCACACAGAAGACACACAGTCAGTGATGGATTCAGAAAATGTGATGCTGTCTCACAGCACTCGCTGGACCCTGCCTGTCCAGGTGGGAGGGGCCACATGGCACCTAGTCCCAAACATCTGCATTCCAAAGAGCAAGTGTCACCAGAGCCAGGGTTCAACGAGGCTGAGTGGATAAAGGCAACACAGCCTGCCCCGAGTAAAAGACACCTGCAGAGAACAGCGCAATGAGAGTTAGGCCAAGGAGGACAGATCCAACTGTAAGCTGTAAGTAAATAAAGTCTGCTTTGTTAAAATGAAAATAAAACAGAGATGCATTTGATGAAGTATGATGACTCTGGAAGCCAGCCCAGCTTCCCTTATTAAGGTAAATAAGGTAATGCAAAATCAATAGATGAACTAGGACATTCATTGCTCAGTTAAAGGTTTCTCTATTCTATGTTAAATATTTTAACATGCAGGGAAAGGATGAAGTGACAGCAAAGCAAGCACGCTCTCAGCAATTTCCAGAGATGCTAATGAAGAGACAACAAAGCTTTATGGGATTTGGGACAACAGGACAGAGCAGCTCCACTTTGTCACAAGAAGAGAGGTGCATACATCGTGGGATTCACAGAATCACAAGCACATTTACTTTGGAAATACATTCTGCCAAAATTGTGATTTCGCTCGGTGTAGCTACAGGACAGAAATGTTCCCAGGCTGGAATACCTCTCACTTTCCACAATCAAGTTTGATCCACCTTCTATGTAACATTTGGTCTGCAAGTGCCACTGAAAGCCGAGGTTTGTTACCAGGAAGGTGGGAAAACTTGTATCAGTCCAAAAGGCCATAAACCAGCTTTGACCAAAACAATGGAGTAATTCTTACTGGATATATAAGGTTAACATTAAAAGCCTATAATTGCTTTCCTACTGTCAACATAAAATGAGTAACAGGAAGGAAAGGAAACAGAATTTTTGCATACTTGAAGACTTCAAACAGAATAGGCTGCCACATGATCAAAAAGAGTTTTGGAATAATAATAAAGATGGGTGGGAGACAGCACAGACGGCTTCCTACAGAAACATACTATTTTCTGACTATACACACACCTCTAAATAGTGAAAGGAAGATGTAGGTAAGACATGATTGCATAGCATGACAAGATTTATATTAAGGACCTTGGTCTAAAGGAAATTAGGCAAAACCTAGGAATATTATCTGTCAGAATGTGTTAAATGTATTAAATTTGTGTTTTTCTCCTATGTAGTCAATGCTTTGCCTATACTTTGGATTAGCTCCAATCCATTAATGAATGGCCAGCAGGTGCCTGAAACGCATAAAAACATAAATATCATAAAATAGTTGGTGAAAGTAGTGGCTTTCATGGCTACACTATAGACTTGACTGCACTGTGAGGGCTACCAAGTGATAGTTGAATCCTACATGAAAGTAAGACTGAAATTTGAGGAGATCTTGTTTTGTTTTGCTTTACAAGACAGCATCCCATATGGTTAAAATACTACTAAATTTTCCTTGATTTTTCTTTACTGTTATTAACAGCTATTTACTTCAAAAGTTTTTCTAGTTTCAGCTGAATATTATTGATTGTTAGATTTTGATAATTTACTAGTAAGCCCTCCTAAAAGTACCGAATCTTGGCCTCACGAATGCCCAGAACTGGAAAGTCAGGAAAGGTGAAATCTTTACATTCCAGAAGTTATAAAATAAAAAAATTATTTAAAAAACCCCTTATAATTTTAATTCCAAATACAATAGATGACAAAAGACTCAGTGAGCACAGTACAAACGAAGGTGTAAGAAAATCAAATCACTAGAGAGGCATTTTCCTCTTCGTATTTTTTTTCTGAGAGTAAATGTCAACATCAAAGAAAAGAATACTGAAAAGCCTTGCAAATTAACAAAGGTAGCTTAGTTTATGTTGACGTAGATTTCCAGATTAATTTAAAAATAAATATAAAAAGTCTTCTTTCTTTGTTTTTAAAGATCATAATAGGTCATTGTGCATAAAAAAATCAAGAAACTTTTAATTAATTACTGAAAAATCTACTTCAGCTTATTTTAGCCAGTCAGGGTTAACTTATTTCAGAGAAAAAAAAAAACAAACCAAAATGTAGCTTTACTAAACACAAAGATTATATAATTATCAGTGACACTAACACATACTGTATGAAACAGATTTTGAGTCTGAGTAAGTGATGGCAGGCCCTAACTTTAGTACATTACAGATGTGATCAGAGGCCTCTTGATTTTTTGAGTACACTTATAAATATTTTCTTTTGCGTAATAGGTACACTTTTTAGGAGAGGAATACTCAGCAATGTTCTTCTAGAATATAAAAGGAGGGCTGATGTAAAGCATTCAAATCTGTGTTAGATACCGTCATACACCTGGAACTGCAAGAAAAAAACACGGTATAAAGTTTTTCTCCAGTAGGTACTGGTGACAGTAATTACTGTCATAAGTAATACCTAATATATTGATAAGGATTTGTATTTTTTAACTGTAACAATTGCTGGATCCCTACACGAGCACACTTTCAGAAAAAAACCCACTTGTTCCTGCAAGAATCATCAGTTGAAAAAAATCAGTAACACAAATCCTAGGCTGCTCACTGCTCATATTCAACTCACAATTCAGTTGCAACATTCTGTGTACACACACATCACGCTACAGGATCACGTATACATTCACCTCACCAGAGCATATTTGATGTGGGGTATTTCTTGAGTGCCGTCTGCCATGAGGGATTTGGAAGAACCTTTGTAGGATCCTAAATGGACTTTCATGTCCTTCCCTTAAAAGGCGGCGTTGAGACATGGGTGTATCTTCACCAAACTATTCAGCAAAGGAAATAAAAGATCTCCTCTTTAGAATTACTCTCTTCTGACACACTGAAAGATACTCTGACTTTGTTTTTAAACTTCAATGGAGTGTGAAATTTGTCAAATTCAGATGATACCAAAAATGATAAAAAAGGCCGCAGTTTTAAAGTCCTGGAAGAGGGTGCAGTGCAGTTATTTGTATTGTATAGGCTTTTCTTCAGGAACCAATACCTAGTTCCACTAGAAAGGAAAAGAAAGATTGGTTGCACTTAATGGACTGGAAATACCAAGATGCTTTCTGCATGAAGCTGCAACGCTCTCCCAGTTCCTAGCATGCTGCACCCAGCAGACGGGACATCTTGCCACAGCTTCAGTCTGCTTTCAGTGTGATCAGTGGGAATAAAGAAGTCACAGCTTCTCACACAAGCAGGTCAGACTAGCAAGACATTTTAAGAAAATAAAAAAAAAAGGTGTAAAATTGTCTCCTTTTTAGTGTTTCATCCAAAATAACTGTATCCAAACTAACAGCCCTGTGCTGTTCAGGATGAAGAAAAGCCCCCACAAAACATCCAGGCTGTCAATGCACTCCAGCCGCACAGGGAGATCCGACGCCAGTGCTCATCCTGAGTAGCTGGTACAACCACCTCCTTCTTCACATCCTTCTTCTTAATGTGAGGGATGTTCAGCTGTTGCAAAAAAACTTGCGAGGTTTCTCCTGAAGGCAAGTTGAACGTCTTTCTTTTAATTTTACAGTCTTGCTTGTAAGTTCACAGCTCGGCACTCCAAGGACAGAAATCTCACACTGACACTTACTGCGTTTCCTACTTCATCCCAAGCAACTGGTATCCCTCAAGGACAAGTGCTGTGCTCATGCCAGCAAATTAAAAGAAAATACCATTGTGAATACAATGGTGTCAATTAGAAACTCCTCTTCAGTTCACTTGCCCAAAGTTAGACTCCCATCATCAATACAACTCCTCTTCCTCCCCTGTATTTGCACAGAGGACTGAACCCTTCAAAGGCAGAGCCCGTTTCCAGAATATGTGAACAGAGAGGTCTTACGAGAAAAACCTGGGTCTTCCTGGGAGTTAACAAACAGCTAATAGGAAGGAAGGGAGGGGAAATGAATCCCAGGCTGTCTTAAAACATATCAGGAAACCCTACACTGTCTGTTCCCCCTGTCTCTTTCAGTGCAGGAGAGAGGAAATTGATAATGCTGCTTTACTTGGCAGTCAAGATTTTCCTCTCAATTCTGTTTAACTATGTCCTGTATGGCCACAGAGCTGCCACAACCCAAATATACATCATTATGCACATCACCCTGAAGAAGTGTTTTAAAATATCATGTATCACCTATTACTCTGAAAGAAAATTCAAAGAGACAAACTTTAATTAAGCCAAATGGAAGCAAATATTAAGTACCTTATTACAAAATATTAGTTTGCATACATTGTGTTAACAGAGGAGAATTGTTACATCCTAGCTGGAAGAGGTTCAACTTTTGACGTGAAATCATGGACAAATGTGACAATCTTGAAATGTGACAACCAAGAAAAATATCAAAAAAATAATTAAGAACAGATGAGTTTCATGCAAATATCACTTGTTTTCCAAATTCATTATATCAAGCAGATGGACCACAGCATATTGCAGCTGTGCTACATGTCCTGGATCAAAGGCCTTCCAAGCTCATTTAAGTACCCAGAAATTCAGAGGAAGGACAGGAACAGCCTAGTGGTGGAACACCACCATGATACACACTGCCACTGTACTGTATACTCAGGGCTCAAACAAAAAAAGAACTGAGGTAAAATACAGCATCCACAGTAGGCAAAATTCTGCATTTTCTTCTGCTGCTTGTCACTGGGGAGACAAAGCAGCGGTTCTGGCCAGATAAAGGGTAACAACAACATCCACAGAGACAACACTGCAACGTGATCCTTGCTGAGTTTCCCAGTGGAAACCAAATATGACCAGGGGATGCCTGTGGCTGTTTGTCAGCCGTGAGGGCTTCCCTCCTACCTGGCAGGATAACTACTTCCCACAATCAAGTGGGATGGTGATGAAACTACACATCTTCTTTCAGCAGCCAAGCCTCACTAGAAAATGAGGCAGATAGGATAAGAGAAAATGGCCTCAGGCTGCATCAGGGAGTTTAGATTGAATACCAGAAAATATTTCTTCACAAAAACATTTGACAGGCACTGGATCAGGCTGCCCAGGGAAGTGGTTTAGTCACCATCTCTGAAAGCACTGAAAAAGACATATCTATGTGGCACTTAGGGACATGGTTTAGTTGCGGACTTCCCAGTGTTGGGTTAATAGTTGGACTCGATGATCTTAAAGGTCTTTTCCAACCTAAATGATTCTATGATTTTATGAAAAGTGGCTCTTTGTCCCATGGGTGTTTTGAGAATGTGATGACCCTTGTGGCACACGGTGAAAACTTCACCAACAATTTGTGTAGAGAATTATTACAAGGAAAAAGCATGTTCTCCTTCCTTTCTTCACATATCAAATGCATGCAGAAGATTGATGACTTAAACTGTAAAGTTGGTAAGTACACACAATCCTACTGAAATCTAGCCATTAGCTACATCCCTGTCCGCAAACAAGCTTTTAATCTTCTTTCAAGCACTCAAATTTGTGCCTAGAAGCAAAGAAATTAATCACAACAATGGCTATGGTAGTGCGCAATCAGAAGGAAACAGATGGTGTAATGCACTGTTTTCCAAACAGCAGCAGCTTCTATCTCCAGGAAAATAATCTGAATATTTTCCCTTGCTGTTGGCATTACTATAACAAAAGCTCCTATTTGAAGGACATCTTCTCTGCACTGTACAGCATCAGCACATTATGCCAGAGTTTATAGACAGCAATATTCTTTGAGTATTAGCTGGCAGAACCAACTAGACTGCACCTACCTCTCCTTTCACATCACATAAACAGTAACATTCAGTGGGTAACACCCCTCCAATTATCTTTAAATGACTGCAGACAGCCTGATGGGATCAACAAAATTGTGGCAATGAAATAGGGCTGATTTTTCTCATGCTTCATTTCCAGGTCTGTTTCTGACCGCAGGCAGAGTGTTGCACATTGACAGCAGAAGCAGCCACACTGACCTACAGCTGTACACTCTCTCTGATTTCTCCTTTCCCAGGGACTCTCAAAACACTTCAGAACAGTAACTTCAAGTTTTCTCGGGAATCTTTAAATTAAGATGCCATCACTTTCTTCACCACTAAATGTTCCTACTGCTCCTTTTGATCTTTTTGTTTGTACAGGGGCCTTATCTTTACAGGGCATCTCGAATGCCCTACTGTGATTTTTCCTCCGAATCCTAACAATTATTTACAGGCCCTTCTTCACCTCCTCACATTTGATGTGATGCTGAAAGATTCACATTAAGGACCATGTATCCCTCCTACCTGTACAGAGAAGGAGGCTCTAGCAGCAGAATCATCACTGCTCTAGTGTTTCTTCTAAATTTATTCAATTTCTCCACACTTATTCATATCTGCTGATAAGCCACTGCCACTGGTGTTGCCATTTCTCCTATTGTAGACCTTGTTTTTCAGGGAAAAGAGTACGTCTCACAGACAAGAAACGTGGCAGCTCTCATCTCTTTGAGATCTCACCAAGCACACAGGGCAAAGGAGTCCACCTGTGCAATCCGTATTTTCCGCTCACCCACTCTTTCCCTGGAGTTCTGACAGGTAGGAGAAACTCCAGTATCAAAACTGCCTTCACATCTCCAGTAACAACCCCGAGGGCTGCAGGACAGATCTCACATGAAGAATATAAAAGACTCTGAAAATTATATGGGGAATTGCATCTAACATACACATATGCAGAGCTCAGAAATGACTGTTTCTTGGATCAGTTTCTAAAAGCAAATATGAGGGCACATACAAGCTAAATCCTGCCATGTGGATCTTCCAGCATTAGCACACTCACAGTAACAGTGGAAATGAAATGAGGGGGAAGAAAAGTGAAATGTTGTTTATATTTTTCTCTGTAAATCATGTTTCATCAATTATGTCCTGCATACATATTTATTTTGTTGAGAACAGTCATACAAACAGAAAGATAAATTGGACTCATGCTACATTATTGTACAAACTGATTGTTTTGCCCACATTAAAATATAATATATGTTACTTCTAATCTGAAATGTAAGTTGTTTCAAAGAGTTGAACACCCATATACCATAACGAGTTAGCACTGATCATTGTTATGCTTAGTCCTGAGCTTTTTTATAACCCTATATAAATGTTAAATTATGGCAAGTTGCTTGTGTTGATTTTTAAAATTGAAAACAAGTTGTCAAAGATTAATCCATGCCAGAGGCCAGTCACTAGGCTAAAACAATAAAGAGTCAACTAGAGGCTAATTTTAAATGAAAAAGAAAGTGTAGCTAAGATGTTAAAGACACAAAACTTGGTATTTTTACCTCCACAAACCCCACAGGGCTCTTGTAGAGTGAAAATGATGAGAAAACCTGTCTGAAAATCCAAGAAATAAATAATTATTCCATGGATATTCTAGATTCTTGAAATACAAGAAAACACTGAATCTTCCTTTTTCAATGTGGACGAGTTTAATATAAAGTTTAGGTACAATCTGTTGCCTTTAATATTTTTATGCTTCTTAGAATTGAATAGGTGTGCTTGTATTTCACTTTCAGGCTACTCTAGCAGAGCATTCTACCAAAAAGTTCCAAAAGGGGTCCCATCGAGTATTCTAGAGAATCTGTCATGTGAAACTATATTTAATAAAATACCATGACATATCTGCAGAAGCTGGAGTGGGAAGAAATCTCAGAAATAGGTATGAATGAAGATATATCTGGGTGAACCTATAAGCCACTGCAAACAAACTCAGTATCTCATAAAAACAAAGACAGTGATAAATGTTCTTAATATTTTGATGCTGATTTATTAAGGGCTGGGAGTTTAAGGAATTTTTTGGTATCACAAGAAACCTAGACAGAAACCCCGAATTAAGTTACAAGAGCAAGTTACGAGAGTGAATTAGGTTAGTTGTCCAAGCTTAATCCTAACTGGATGTATCTGCTCAGAGACAAACCACGATTGTAATAAGCATCAGATGAATATAAGTAGATCAGGACTGAGATAAATGGACAGCTTGCATTCTATTTATACTTCCACATTATGCTGCTGAGCCACTTCTGCCAGTCTTTCTTCACAGCAGAAAGATCTCTCAAAAAAAATTAAACTAAAATAAATCTTAAACCTAATATAGAGTGTTTCATGATTTAAATGTACAGTAACAAACAAACAAAAAAATTGCAATATGTAAGATTAGGGTTTCAATATTATGGAAGTGTTAACATTTAACTGTCAAGATAACAAAAAGCTCTTAAAGCCCCAACATCTGTCCCTCTAATTTAGGTAATCTTTCACTGCATGTCTGAATTTCCTGTGGGTTAGCAATAAATGTGACCCATCTCCAGAAGAACAAGTTCCTTCACCATTAGCAACAGAAAATACTCTGGAAATCACAGTGCATCAGAGAAATAATGAGAAGAGGATGTCTCTTTATGACCAGCCACGCTAAGTGAGGTTTAACATCTGACAAGACAGCACTTCCACTTTGTCCTTTAATTCAAGTCCTTTCACTTTTGAAGGCAACTAGCAATCAATTTCAAAACCTCAGAGATGTTCTAGGAAAGAGTAAGGAAGCTGCATATACACTGACAAAGACCAGGAGGTCAGAATGTGGGGAAAGCCTGATCAGCATCCACTGCCAATGCAAAGCAGCAGGTGAATCCATAGTGATATTGGAGCTCATTATGCAACTGCCACCACCAGTTCACTCATTTACTTAAATTCTACCGAGTAAAATGACCTGGAAGGTCACAATTACAGATTGTGATTGAACAGATTTGTCAGAGGTATGAGGTCTACGTTTTTGGTCAGACATGAAAGCATGTGAAGAGGAATCTGTTCAGATTAGGAAGCTCCTGGGAATTCTTTCAGTCCTATGCTTGATGTGGACCCCTGCTTTCACCCAACCACAGTGTCTCAGCTCTGTGTTCAGCACCGGGCTGCTGCTGCTCTGTGAGCCCAATGCAAGGGAGGGAGGAGATCACGGCAGGTGGGGGCCTGTAGAGAATGGATTTTCGCATCAAGAGAAGGAGAAAGAAAGTGATGGGAGACCTTTGGTGCCTGCACACTATGGAGTCACTGCAAGAGAAAGTTGCTGCTGAAAATCAGATAAAACAATAGGAAGCAAAAAGAAGTGGCTTAAGATGGTTTATCAAATACAGTTTTATTGACAATGTCCTATAAAGATACTATCGTTTCAGGCTTATCAGCCATTCCCTGCACATAAACCCTGAGGCACGGTGGTCGTTCCCATCATGTACCAGCTAATAATCAAACTAAGGGACTCAGGATAAGTAGCTGACTTTTTATATTGAATTATGCTAGTGAAAACTCTGTTCAAAAATCACCCGCATCTAATACATGTGTATACATGCCTGTGCAACCACATGTAAATGTATAGAAATGAAAAACACATGCAGTCAACAACACTGACTGACCTCCCAGCAAACAGCTCTGTGCAGAATGAGCTGGGGAAGAGAGAACCAAAATTTGACGTTGGAAAAATTTTTGCTGGCATTTAGGAATCTTTGATTATGCTCAAAATAGAATTCTAGTTCAAGAGTTGTATCTTTTAACAACTACAGCAGGTACACAGTACAGTACTTTCCCATCAGGCTGAGTTCTGGTAGAAGCAGACAGAGAAGGGGTTTGTATGCATTTGCACTCTAGGCAGACACTGCTGCTCTCCCCAGCCTGATCTGCCACATTTGAGATTAGCAAACAGCTCACTAATGAAACCTGCACTTCCTTAGTTTCTCTACAGGAGACAGAGCACCTGGGAACACATTTCTGAAGTGTTCGAGAGGGGCTGACTTTGCTGAGGGCCAGGCAAATGCAAACCCCATGATTAGATGGGTGATTTTCAGAAGGTCATTTCCTGCAGATGATACCTTTGACAACTATGAAATGCAAAGCACTGTATAGACCACTGCTGGATCAATTCATCCAGACGGCTCTCAGCAGGGGTGGGCCCTGGCTACAGCTTCAGGTGTTCTCAATAACCTAATGTGTACAGAGGGAAATCACTGCTGAGCACCTACATAAACAGAGGATGTTGTCTTGCTGTGCTGCCACAGGCCAGGAGCACCCTTTCAGCCTTCAGTCTCTGCCACCCTAAGCTTCCTTCCTCTGAAAAATTTTCTCTGTTGCCATGTGCTTTGGACTCGAGGGATCCAGTGCTCAGTTCTCACATCTTCTCTTATCAGACTTCAATTCTTCTCCACTTTTCACAATCCTCTCTTAGTCTCTTCATGAATGGGCTATTAATAAACCGAGAGAGTTTTCAGTTGAGTGGCTGCTTTGAAATTCTTCTGCATGCACTGTTACACCAATTACAAATGTATATGGCAGTAATCCACTAGCACAGAAGAAGCAGTGATATTAATACTTTACAAAGCTTGTATGCAGCTGTAAGTAATACCTTTTAGGGACCTTTCAAAAATGCTGCAAAAATCCCTAGGCTGTAAGAACTTCATACAATTTTTCTCAGGTTACTGTTAAGATGCAACACAGCAGGTTGTGTACTGCAATCTTCTGAAAGGGTTATAGAGATAAATCACATAAGTATTTGGAGAAGGAATGAGATTTTCATATTAATGAACATTCATTAACTGCTGATTTCAATGATGCTCATGATGGCCTCAAGCAAAACAGAATTTTTCCTGTGTACGGATAAGCATGCTTAATTGAACTGGGATGAAGGGATTTCTGGTAGGATGTTCAACAGTTTCCTAGACAGTCAAAATTTTAGTTTGTTCAGAGTTAGTTTGCCTCATTCTGCTTATCAGCTACTCAGTTTTAATAGACATATTTTAATTACACAGTCATAATTAAAGACATGCAAGCAAATATATTTAAACACACAGTGCGAGAGAGACCAAGGGTCTTTATGCCATCTGGAAATGCAAAGGACTACGACAAGTCCATGCTTCAGTTGAGTAGTGAAGAGCTCTTTGAGAGCTAAGAATCAACAATTTCCTTCTGAAAACTTAAAATAAATGCCGTATGATATGCAGTTACTAGCATTGTAACCTTTAAAAAGACTGAGAAACTCATTCCATCGATAGCATCTTACCAACAAGCACCAACACTGAATACAGCCACAATCACACGGGCACTTTGTTTGACCTGACCCCCTACTGCTGCCAAAAGGAGGATTCCTGCTCCCAGTGGCTTCTTGCTTCCTTTGTGTGGGCATTTGCATTTGTGCAGCCTAACAGTGAATTATGCATGGACACGTTCCAGGTAGGACAAGCAGAGCAGAGACACGTGATGTGGCTCCTGGCTGAAGAAGTCAAATATGATGGTATACAAAGGGGCATGTGGAAAGCTGCTGAAATTACAAGTATCTATTGATTTCCAGGTTGGGTGTATTATTTAATGAATATTTCCTAAAATAGTACTGCAAAATGTGCTTGTGCTTGGATTCTTCAGCTATTTAATAAAATAGCACTACTAATGACTATTTATGGCTGTACATTTAGAACCCAAATAAAGGCACAGTGGGGAAATACATCATTAGAGTTACAACTGCCAAACAAATTATTACATCAAAATGTGTTGAAAGACACTGAGGATTTTGTGAATTAAATATATGAAGTAGAAATTGGCAGTGATGAAATCATGGCTCTTCCTGACATAGTCATACAGCATGGAAACACTGGGGGAAATAACATTGTTAGTATGTGAGCTACTGAGAAAGAAAAAGTCAAGACATTACCAAAAAATCATAGGTTATACCTCAGCCTGCATATTCTCTGATGTGACCAAAGCCTGCAAAGGGCACAAAATGTGGGTCCCCATCGCTGCAGAGCCATACAACCAAAGGCCAATCCCAGCCAACGGTCCCTTTCTCCCTCCCAAATTTTGACCTCATTTGTTGCATTTGGATTCACAGATTAATTTTTTCCAGACATTCTAAATGCTGTCAGTGAAGACAGCACTGTGACAGCAGTTTTTATATGTTCTTCTTTTATACAGAAGAAATGATATACAGGCATGGTCTGCTGTCCATTAAGGACGTGTTTCTGAAAAGTCTGATCACTAAAAACATTATCCCATTGCTTCACTCTTCATCACCAAACTGACTTCATCAATCCCAGTTTGTCTGAGGAAGATCACGATGACACTGAAGACAGAACTGTCCAGGAAGAGGGGCACAAGTGCTCCCACTAAAAGACTGATATTGAGGACTTGGTCTCAGGGGTGCAGCAGATGGGATCTTTAAGGAGGGTGATCTGCTCCAGAAAGCTGACATCTCCTCCAGGTGACAATTACTCCATCCACCCTGCCATATATACTGTCCCTGTGCACTTAAAACTGTGTGTGTTTTGGTCTCTGCACACATCCTATCCTCCATACAGAAAAAGTGATTTGCCTTCCAAAAAACCTCCAGCATTTCCCCTGGATGACTGACAACAGTTAGCAGAGCAAGTTGTTCAGGAATCAGTAGTGGAAAGCCAAACCCAAGGATTGGATGATCTAGGGAACTGGTCCTCTCTTTGTGCAGTCCAACACAAATCAGGGACTTGATCACAGGAGCAATCTTTGCTCAGATTTGTGATGTGTAGGCCACCATCACCAGGCACCTCTATTAGTTATGTACAGGTCTGCATGGGATATTTTTAATTTTGTATCCTGAAATACAAGCAGGGCATCTGGAAAGCATTATGCAAACTGACTTTCCCCTTCACAAGACCGTATGGGGTTCCTGGATATATCCCAGGAGTGAGAAGCAGGTAAGGAAACAAAACAAAACAAGCACAGGTACTGCAGTTCATGTTAAATATATACAATACTCAAATATTTCAGAACTCCCCAGCTACTCTCAAAGCAAAATAAATCCAGATCCAAACCAAAGTAGTATCAGAGAAAAGGCTGTTACTGAGTCCAGAAATTTTGCAGAATACAGGTTTAACTTTAGTTTATATAGCTCTTTATTAAACCACAAATTATACTATGCTCTGCTTTGCAGCTACATGCCTGAACTTTGCTGCTGTTCTGGATACCAATAATATGTCACCACATTTCCCTATGTACAATCATTTAATTCTCTTTAAACATTTAAAACAATCTGTGACTACTACTACAATGTATACTATATGTATATATAAAACACAGTGTATAACTGAAAGAAACAACTGTCTACTATGAAAATTGACACAAATAAATTATTTTATGTAGCAAGACCTAGAAGCCTTCATATAGTCACCATGCTTTGTTCTATTACAGATCCATTTAGAGTGAGCTGCAAAATTTTCTGCTCTGCCACAATGGCACTGGAGCACCTGTAAAGGTTTTAACCTGCACGAAAACTTTTAACACTGCAGACTACTACCAAAATCCACCAGACAGCCGGACAACAGGCCTGATGTGCCCTGTCTATGTACCCATGGACACAGGAGACTCCTGAACGCCTCCATCCTGGATCATCTCCACTGTTGGAGGCATTCAAGACTCAACCAAGCATGTCTCTAATAAGTAGATTGGCTTTGAGCAGGTGGTTGGACTAGATGATACCCACAGAAGCCCTTTCCAATCTAAATTATTCTATAATCATCTGGTCCATTTAGCTCCCTCGCTGTTCCAGTAGTGTTCAGTGCTTTGATTCCCACAGAGGAAAAGGGAACCATTTCCAGTGCTTAATTTATGTCGGTTGTTTCAATTTCCCAGCGAATTAATAATTTAGCAGAATTTTATCTTCCTTCTTTTAGAGTTGTGCGAAGAGGCCAAGTGGAAAAGTAAAACATTAAATTATTTACAAGTTGTACACACATGCAGGCAGATAAACGGTGTATCATATATTTAACAGTTGTTACAAAGTACAGAAACAATAACTGTGACAACCAAAGTCCTTTGTCTAAGGAGAGAAAAGTAATCTGCAAGTCTGTGTTAATTTTTTGAGGCATAAAAAAGGGCTAAAGTAAATGTATTTAAGGTAGATTCAAAGTTTGTACAAACTTCAGAGCTACCAGAGTAAGCAGTTTCTGTCTGCAAATGAAGGAATGAGGTTCCATTCCCTTGCTGGCAAAATTCTTCACGAAAGGCAATTAAAACCCTGTTCCATGTTTTAGGAGGATAGAATTGAATACATCACAGGTGTGCAGAACTGTAAAGTGTTGTCAGGTGATTAGGTTATCACAGACTGGGAGAATAAACTACAAATTCATTTGTAATGGGTGGACAGTGCTATAAAACAACAAACAGATCCTGAATCCTCAAGTCTCCAATTACCAACCCTATTCAGTTTGCTTGAATAAAGGATTACATCTTCTTATTTTGGTGCTCAAGAAATAAAGAACTAATATTAAACTGCTGAATTTTTATACAACTCCAAATAACCTCTACACATGATGAAGACAAGGACAGCAAACAGAATTCCTTGTAATTCAACCTTTCTAAATGTACTTAGTGCCTTATACATGCAGCTGAACAACTTCCTTCAAATAAAACTTAACCAGAAATAGGTTTGAAAAATGGAAACAGTTTTGAAGTACCATGCTCTGAGTATTTTCTACAAAGGAACCGCAAAACAGAACACTTTTTTTTCTTCCCCTGTAACTTCACATTCTTCTTGAAAACTGATTTAAAATATATTTCTTTCTTAATGTGCACATATTTTACACAAAGACCTTCTGTTAAAATTCATCTGGCTATCTGAACCCCCCTTCCCCCAAATGCACACAGAAAGACACAGTCATTAAAGGATTGGCAGAACAAGATCGCCTTTCTTTTCTGAAGGGGGCCCTACCAATAAAGGACCTCCGAAAGTAGTCTTTATTGTTAGGTGCTGGGTGATGCAATCTTCTACAGCAGTGAAGATCTAGGATCTACTTCCTCCGTGTTCCAACAAGCAGACACATCTCTTATCCACACTGTATCAGCATTCTTCTACCCTTTGTTTCTGATCAACTCTTCTGGCATGTCCCTGACTTTAAGCTCAGCAGGAACCCCTTCGAGCACCCACAAGCAGCTCCACCACAGCCAGAAGGTAGTTTTCTCTCCGTAAGGTGCACATAAGCTCTGTACACCACAGCACACAAGCTCTGGTGTGATGACAGCACATCAGATGTGAAGGGGTTAAAGCACCTGCAGCCCTGGGGCTTGCCACGGCTCCCCAGAACACTCAGTCCGGCCTGGAGCTTGCTCCTTTCCCTGATGCAAATCCCTGCCTCCTCTCACTAGCAGAAAAACCAGCAGGTGTGGGAGGTGGAAGGATCCCCAGCAGAGAACACGTGGCTGCTGGCACAGGGTGGGCACCAGCCCAGAGCTTGGGGAAGGCTGGTCAGCGATACTGCAGCAAAATGGGAAAGGAGGCTGGACAGAGCCAACTTCTAGTGAAAGGAGGCACTGCAAGGAGGCCTGTGGAAGGAAAGGAACTTGGTACTGGGGAGGGACAGCTGGGGACTGGAAAGGAGTGAGGGCAGAGGAGACACAGGCACTGGGAGGTGTGTGAGGCTGGATGCAGCAGATGGACCTCAGGCAGGAGACCTGAGGAGGGACCTGCTTAGGACAGCAGTAGTGGGAGCAGAGGCCAGGATGAGAGTTAGCCTCTCAGGACTCTGAGGAGAGGAGAGAGCAGCTCTACCATGCAAAGGAAACTGCTTCTGGCTTTGCCAGAATGCCCCTGTGCTTCCTGCTCAGTGCTGAAGACTGATCCTCCAGCTACTTGGAGCAGCTGCTTTGCTGTAGCGTCTCAAAGAAAATAGCAAGGAAGACTTGGGATCATCCTGTTCATATTGTATCGATACAGAAATGCTCCCTCCCATGCAGGCAGGGATAGAGGGGGAGAGACAGGAGCGTACATGTGCAAACAAGATCTCATAATAAGAAATAACATAATTACAGTTTATTTTGACAAGTTTTGATGGTTATGGAGTGCAATTTTTAATAAAGTATAAAACATAATGCCTTGGGTGAGAGACCTACTCTTTCATGATCTTATAGCTCAGCAGACGGAGCAAAAAACACAAGGCCTCAAAGGAGCAAACACTGGGCAGTCATTCAAACCTAGATGTACCTGGTTTCCTTTTCAGGATAAATCTCATGCCTCAATTCCATGATTTAAGGCACTTTTCCAACTGAAAGAAGAAATTCAAGAGCTTGAATATATTCTCATCAAACTGCAACACAAGAATTGATAGCAGACATGAAAAATACGTCTCTCATATTAACTCTGCAAGTATTATAAATTATTAATAAAAGTTAATAACCAGTAAATGACCAAACTGTTCTCAGATAACATTTAAGATTAATAATTTAGCACTGAAAAATAAGTTTATTATGAATATAGACTTCTAAATGAAAAGACAAACATCTAAAAAGTATGTTTCATATCAAGGCTAGCAAAACAGCACATAGCTGCTACAAAATTATTTTTTTCTTGGACAGAATAGGACAAATGGCTACAATATTTGTAGCTCTCAACAGATGGCTTGGAAAAAATCAAAAAAGGTGTCTCATTAAAAAAAATACTTCTAGCTCTTCTTATCATTGCAGTTGATTGCTTACACATACTTGAAAGTTGTTACTAATATAATGTACACTTTGTCTCTAGTTTAAGCAATGCTGCTTTTCAAACTTTTTTCTCTGATTTTGGACTCAGCTAAGGCAAAACTGTAAACTGATAAACTGAACCAGAAAAAAAACAAAGATAAATGAAAGTCACAACAAAATGTCATTTTTTAGACTCAATATGTGTCAGCTTTCAGCCTTGTTCCTTCCCAGGTCACCATCCCATCACATTTGTTTCTTAGACATAGTACAAGGTCAAGATGCCAAGGGAAACACAGAGTCTAAGTCAATCACTGGTTGCACCTCCATCCTATTTACTCACAAGGTGAGTGTAAAAAAAATGTGGCTCTTGAAGAAATTCCAGTATTAGTTTATACACACTAGAATCTGAATTTCCCTGTAATTTCTAACTATACAGTTCTGATCTTCAAAGTAAAATATTGCTTAGCACATCATGTATTTGTTTAAGAGGTGTGAAAAAATTAAGAGTTGGGATAAGTGGTACCATATAAATTGTAACTATTTCTACTTTTCACAGCAATCAAATAAAATCTTGTGTGAAAACAAACTGTGTGCAGATATCACACCTTGAAGTACAGCAGTCCTTAGTTACAGGCAGGGGAGAGAATGAACAGAAATGTCACATGTTTCTATTTCATGCAGCATGGAAGACTCGGAGCCTTCTGAAACCTACTGAAATGAACTCCAAGATAACTGGTGAGCTCAAAATTCAATTAAATCTTGACAGAAGCATACATCAAGTGAAAAGACTCAGTCGAGAAACTGGGCTTAATGGGCAGTGGATCCACGCAGATCTCCGCAGAAATCAAGGACTCGCAGTACGGTAACAAACCGATCAAGCGGCTTCTCTCTGCTTTCCCAGTCGACAAACTAACAGCCACAATGTTCTACCAAAAACCACCCATTTCAAATTTGAAGTTAACCAAGACAGTAAACTTCTAAAGAGATGATTGTACTCGATTCAGTTATCCAGGAAACATAAATTGCAGGAGACGGTCGCAGGAGTTTCACCCTTTCTCCTCTTAATTAACTGCAGACTGCTAGTGAAGGAAGTCACACCTCATCCCTGTTCCTCCAATCTCATGGCCATGTGTTCTCACTGTTGCCCTGGTATCAGCTCAAATGGCCTCAGGAAAAAAGAAAAGCAAATTTCTGTTGAATCAACAACCAGTTTAATGGTTCAAACAATTGCAAGGTACCCATCTCTCACCTGATACAAGAGAAACCATGCAAAGCCAAAGGCAAGGGAGAGAAAAAAATAGATGTGCTTGGAAAGTGGTTTGGGACCAACTGTTTTCAAAAAGCTTAAAAAAATAAAAAACTTTATTAAAAATGGTTGCTGTTGGGTTTTTTGTTTGTTGGGGTGTTTTAAAATGGTCTCATTTGTTAGGTAGCAGCAACGTGGTTTATTCATAGCAGTCAAACTGCTGCTTGACATTAGAAACTTTTATGTGTGGAAACTCCAGTTTTGTTGACTGGCCATCTAACAGCTGTCAGAACCTAATAAGCTCACTAAATGTTGACTCTACACCATACAAACCCACAACTCTGCATCAAGTATGGTGAAATGTGATATTTTATGCCGTTTTTCAAACAATTTCTCAAAAGCTAGGGAAAAAAGCTACAAAGATGGAAACTAAAACATTGGAGCACAAATGCTATTTCACGTCTTAACTGTTCATAACCTAACTTTGGTTGCTCGCTGACAGAAGCAGCTGAGGTGAAGAGTAAGACCAGGTGACAGCCCCGGATATCCAGGTTTACACAGAGTCATCACCGGCCAGACGCCTCCCAGGCTGCCTCCGGATGGGACGGGTGTTGCTGTTTCCCTAAGCTCCCACCCTTGCCGTGCCCTGACTTTATCAGGGGAGGAGACGGGCGAGTGCCAACCTCTGCCTCGCCCTGCTCCCTCCCATCCCACCCCATCTCTGGGAAAGGAAACCCAGGTGACTGAGCGGGGCAGGAGCCACAACAGGACTCTCACCTCTGCAAGCAGAGGACCAGGCCTGCCGAGAGATCCCATGGGGGCACACACCCCTTATTCTCCCAAACGAGAAAAACTGCTTGAAGCCCACTGGCAGTTCTGGGCAGTGATGCGCCTGACCTTATTTCTGCTAGGAATGTTCCTCCCTCCCTCCCTCATCAATTCCACCACGCTTGTCTGATGTTTCCTCTTCTGCTGTGTCAAATACAGATAACAAGTTACTCGAGGCAGGGATCTGTCGAGAGCAGTATAGCTCATCTGCAAAGGATTTGGCAGGCTGTACAAAAAATGGAGCAGAGCAGATGATCAGCCTTTAAAACAAACACAATTTCATTTATTCATAGCTTAATAACTTACTAATTCATTGCCTAATGTGTTATTAGCAACACACTTTAAAAATCAGGCTTTGACCCTCAAAATTCCTTTCTAAAGGCATAGTTAAACTAAGTTCTTCCCTCTGCAATTACCAATCTATTGGTAATTTTCAAAGTCTGAGGTCTCCAGCATTAATGATGCTACAAAATTAAACCTGACACTTCTAATAACTTTTTCCTGAGTACTTTTCAACTCCAGTAAATTGTAGCCAGTGCAGCTGCCTGTGAAGCACTCTGATCTCAGTGGGATGAAGCGTCCCTGACAGACAGGGCAGCCCTTGCAGTCCCGGACAGGCTGTAGGGCAGGGTCTGTGGAGAGGCAAGATCTGCAAACCCCCAGCACAGCACCCAGCGTGGCCCTGCTTCCTGCACAGGAGAGCAGCACACAGGTGGCAAGGCTTGGGAGAACCCCACAGAGCCTAATGAACAAAAATACCCCCCTGTAAGGCTAACCCACAGCTGATCTGCTGCCGGGAGCAGGAAGCAGAGAAGGTTAGGAAAGAGAGGAGAGCGGATGTACATGTCTTGCTTCCTTTTCTTCCACGTGTATCTTTAAAATGGAATACTATAAATTACATTTGTTGCTACTTAATGACACAGGTCCAGCTCTCTGTACCAGCCATGCATCACATGTCTCACATGTCAGGATAACTTGCAGACTGGTTGTCAAACCAGCAAGACCGCTGGTCCAGGGTGGTGGCGATGCCGAGCGAGTGGGAAGGCTCCTCTGTCTCGTAGCACTGCCTGCTCCTGCTTTCCTTCTCAGGCAGGATGCACACCAAAGAGCCACCAGCCACGCTGCAGCTCAGGCAGTGTCCACGTGCAGGAAGTCAGGAGCTACTTGATGGGAAAGGATGGGAGAGGAACTCCTGAGGGAATGTGGGGGAACAGGAGGGGCTTCTCCGTGATCCAAGTGCCAAACGGTAACACCCACATCCCTTCCTGCCTTGGCAGTCGCACATCGGGACTGTCTCAAATACCTGTACTTCCCTTGAAACCACTCTTGGATCTCTCTAAACTCTCACCCTCCTTCAGGGATAAAATTTAAATGCTGCCTCTTCCCACCAGCTCCAGTAAGAGTTCGCTGCAGCATCGCATGAGTCTCAGGCAGAGTCTTTACTGAATTCAGCCCTAGACCATTATCCTAAAAGAATCATTGTGGGGTTAAAGGGTGTTTAAAAAGAGTATCAAATAAAGCCCAGAGTAATTGTTTCCGTGTTTTAAAAGGCATGTGGTAGGATGCAGCAAAATTTCTTCCTGGTTTTCTGAACACTGGATGGGAACTGCCAGTACTACTTTAACCTGGATAATTGCTAAGCACACCTCGCAAAATTAGCGATGTAGTATTTAACGCGTACCTTTACTCTCCTTATGCAAAATTATGCCAGCTCTCTATGCCACCCAGACCTTTTTAATTCCCTGTTGGATCTTCAAAAATGTAAACAATTGCTTTAAAAAACACCTCCACCTGCCACACTGAAATAATTCATCTTCTGTCTTCATACAACAACAGAGAGAAGCTGTTTCTATTAATAACCCTCTCCCGCTCCAGGCTTTGTGGTCTCAAAGAAATTCAGGTATACCATTTTCAAAGGAATTGACTTTGAAACAATGATGGCACTGAAGTCAGATGCAGATTGCAATGTCCTTGAAAGGCAAGTAAAGCATGAGCTGGGAGTAAGAAACACTGAAGAGACTCAGTGGAAGGAAATTAAGTATGGAATTAGGAAGCTAAAAGTGCTATGTGTTGGTTTGTATTTTTTTCCTACCTTTACTTCACAAGTGATTTATCAGATGTGGAAAAGTCCTTTTGTATTTCTCTGTCAGCTGTTGGTAGCAATTTGAAAACCATCAACAACTTTGGTGACTTTCTTTTGATCCCTCCAGTGCACTCAGATGCTCTTTGCCTCTCTTTACCTTCAAATCTCTAGTATCAGAACTCCAATGTCAGAAGTCACTTGCAGAACAGAATTCACTTGCAGCCTCAGCAGCTGCTGCACAAAGCCCAGAAATTGAATTTTTGACTATGTCTGTCCTCAAAAAAATCACCTGTGCTGGGATCACAGTAAATGTCTGGGTCCTGGGCAGACTGGAGCTATCTCATAATTAGAGCCTGGCACGTACTCAAGCATGAATTAAGTAATGATGATGAATTTTCATCACTCTTGTGATTCTGTGAATGTAGGTCATATTCCATCGTAACTACTGAACATAAAGCTATTGTTTTTCAGACAGAGTATTATGGGGAGCCAGCTTCACGTCCTACTAAATGACCATCTATGAGCAAAACACTCAGAGAATCTTTTTATACCACCTCGTTTCTGCCCAGCTTTCTGTTCTCATCCAAGCTGCATAACCAAACACACCTGTTTTGCTTCCTTAGCCCATCTTTCTCCTTCTTCCACTGTCAACAGTCCTCAAAGTAAGCTGGAAAAATTCCTTCCTCAAGCACAAACATGCTTTTTTATCTACTTTGTTTCACTGAATGTTTGTGTGGGAGCTTTAATTTTGTTTTTAAGTATTGTAACAAGAATAGAGTATTTTATATAGATGTACTTTGCCATTACAAATACGCTGAAAGGCTGAGTAAAGTGTCTCAAAAAAGTGAAATGCTAAGTAAGAAAGCATTGAGCTTCCTTTTATAAATCCATTGGGTAATAACAACCAAGTTCCAGGCTCAGCTAGAAACTGAAAACAAAAGCCAGCAGAAGAATTACCTGGTGTTTGGAGAGAGGAAACCATGTGTGTATCAGCAAAAGGATACAAGATGGGTAAATTTTGCCCTCCCACACAGCAGACACCTGCCTGAGAGTTCAGGCACTTCTCAGAAGCAGACAGGGAATCAGAAAAACCCACTCAGCTTTCAGCTCACCATATGAATTACCAAATGAGTCTCCTCACTGCAGTAAACCTGAAAATTGCAAATGCCGAGACAATGGAAATAGAGAAAATTCAATTCAATTACAAATATTCCACAGCAGCAGGGTACAGAGCCATAAGGAACATTTCAGTTTGGGGAGGCCTTTCCACAGCAGTTGCTTCAGTAGGCATCATGCCTGTAGTAACACATGCAAGGTAAAGGCAGAAAGAGGAAACAAATCAGTCACGCAATGCACTGCTTCATTTGGTTCATGGGCCAAAAGCTGATACAAGACTGGTTTTACAAAGCTCTTGTTCAAACACTGGCAGGTGATGTGAGGTAGCCTAAAATGACGGGATAAGTAACACAGGGTTACTTGGAGAGAAAACCAGCAGCCCAGGACAAAATAGTGACCAAAGGAAAGGACTTTGTCCATCCCAGAAGCCAGACACAGGACCATTTACAGAAAGGCTGCAATTTATCATTTGATATTTTTAACAATGAGGGTTGTAGCCTGAAGAGTAATTTTTTAAATCAGCTACGTGTATTCTTATCACTTTCCATTTAGATAAATTATCTTGGTGTTTCATATGCAAAGCCACCCTCCCTTTAAATTCATCAGATGATAGGCAGGAATTGAAAGAAAAGGAAGATACATTTCTGGCTCAACAAGAATTGAGACTATAAAAGAACTAGGACAGTCACTTCTCGGTGCAAATTTTCTGCCTGCCACATGAAATGCTGAAGGCAGAAAGACTTTTAGTAAAACTGTCACTTAGCAAATGCCTCAAGCACAGGAAGGGTGACAGCACTCACAGCCCTGAAGTAACAGCACAGGTGAAAAACAAGAGCTTACTTATTGCACAGCAGTGTGGTTCTCAACTTGCCAAATACCTGTTTGCCCAGATTATCAATTTTGAAAAGGCAGACTGCTGCCAAGCAGCATTACACACCTAAATCTTCAAAACCTGGAAGTACCATGCTGCACAGTCCTTTATCAGCTCGCCACAATTTGAGCGCCACAGTCTATGAGCAAACTGCCTTCCCCTGTGTCCTCAAAGGGATTTAACTGCCTAAGGCACCATCACACCAGCTCCTACCAAGCTCAAACACCATCAACCTTCACATGAAGGCAGAAACGTTTGGGGACGGCTATCACAAGGCTTCTCCATTTCAGCTTTCTCCCATGCTGAAACTCACAGCCAGTTACACCTTTTGTGTGACCAAGTTTAACATTTAGTCATTGCAGCATGGGTTTCGTTGTGGCCAACTCCCTGCTGCTCCAGAGAACCGTGTGGGAAGCCCAACAGCCAGCTCCATGCCCCTGGTACACCACAACTCAAATAGCACTTCCCGTCAGTCAGCAAGACATGTAAAACATTACTACAAAATCTCAAAAGCCACAAAAAAACCAGCAGAGACAGACTGAGGATATAACTAACGTCCAAGACTGCTGTAAGTAAGCGGGTCTATTGTCTGAAACTGCCTACACTGTGCAGGAAGTCAACCTCCAAGATGATGATTCCATCTCTACCTGCCCCTGACTGTGTGCTTTGGCTGACTGTTCCACAAGGCATGAGGAGGCTCCACCCACGGTGCTGTTAGAGGCTGGACTTCCAGACAGTCTGCATCACCACAAAGCTGCACTCCCATGTGTGGTGAGCCAAGTGGCTCATGCTTGAGCTATGCAGTTGTGGGGACAAGTAACTAGAGAGAGGTCAAAATAGCTAACACAGTATTGCAGGGTTAGCTCAAGAGGCCTACAAGTGATTAATCCATATAAAAGCATTCAAGATCCTGTTCTTTCTGTCCGAAATGAGAGCTGCTATTTAATGGGACAAAAGAAACAATGGAACTAAGCCAGATATTGTAAAACAGCAGGCTCACACTTCCAGATGAAATGCAGTGTTTCAGATACTGAAAACCTTAAGAGGTTGGTGGAGCTGACACACACACAACAAAATCTCAAGTAGCTGGCTTGATCTTCTTCATTAAATGAAAAAGTGAGTGACCCAAATGCCTCCTGCTCCCAGGCTTTGGCCAACACATCAGCTTAGAGCAAACACCTTGAGGACAACACAGCCCGTGTTACATGCAGGCACCCCGTCCCCGCTCTGTGCTGTTCCTTTTCTGCAGAAGTTCCCTGTTATTTGATATGCACGAGGTAATCTTGCAGCTTGGCTCTCTGTGGTTGGAAGCGTGGCAGGCAGCTGTGCCAGGCACTCTTGCCAAGAAAGTATTCTGAGACACCATGATAATAAAAATGCATCAAAGTAACGGGCTTTTTTCTTCTTTCATATAAATCCAGGCAGGGCTTTCCCAGCTCTGCAAGCTTCAAGTATATATACCCAAAGTCCATAAACGGAAGAGGAGACTGACAAGTATGCACCCCGCAATCCTCTGAAAAGCCATTCTAAATGTGCCATCATTTACTATTTAATACCTAGTTTGCCCCGAGTCTGTTGAAAGATATCTGCCCAGATTGCAATTTTCCCACTGTAGTTCAGTAACTGCCACGAAAATCAGTGAAAGACTGGGGTAGATGACACAAGAGAGGTTGCTGACAGTACCAGAAATTGCACATGGATATGGATATGAAGTCAAGTGGTTGGTGGGTTGTTTTTTTTTTTTTTTAGGGGGGTGGGGGGAGGAGTTGTATGTAAAAAAAAAGAAACCTCATTGTTATGAAATGTTTTGGGACACAATCTTTAAGCAACAATAGCTTGGTTAAAAATAAAATGTAATCAACCTTAATGTTGATCAAAATATTAAAATATTTTTCCTCAGATTCCCAAAAAGGCAGCTAGCTCCTTTTAACAAGGAAGATACTGTTGCCATCTCTGAACCTTACTCCCACTACTTTCACTAGATTCAGCTGTTTCAGCAGTAAAATACAGATTTTGATTTAGGCCAGAATATGCTAAAAAATGGATGCCATGCAGGTGCTCCCAGGAGCCGTCACAGTGCATCCTCACAGAAAATATGAGCAATCCACGCCTAACTGCTTAATTGGCTCTGTTCAACTGTAGCTCCCACCCTTACTGTTAAAATTTTAAACCTCATGTCAGGAAGGGCAGACCTTTTTTTTTCTACTTTCAGTAGAAAAGCTGAAATGAAAGGCCAGCAAGTTAATATCAGGGGGAGGCATTCCCCATTACCACTACAGGCCACCTGGGTGCCATGGATGTGCCAACAACCTGCAGGTTTCAGAGCTCTCACATGGCTCTCTCCAACTCTGCCAGCTACACAGAAAGTTGACAAAGTTGCCAAATAGTAAATCAATGCATTCATGTTCAGACCTGCCTACTTGCCAAATTAACAGAAGCATACAGAGCACTTTGCCACATGGAGAAAGACTTTTTGGGTTCCCAAACTTGAAAATCAAGCGAACCAAGGACGGAAACTACAAGGGTAAGAAAGAGCAGACAAGTTCACAAGAGTGCAGGAATGGGGAGGACACACAGAACAGGTCCTTCCAGCTGCCCACAACTTTAAAATGTCCCTTCAGAATGCCTGAGGATGTTCCTGTTTATTCTTGCAATAATCCAACTCACCCCAGTGATGCTGGGTACTTGGAGATGGTGTGCGAGTCCCTTCCTCCTACATCTGTGCCTAATTTGTCAAGACAGGTGAGCCAGCCTTCAAAACTTCAAAAGCCTGCCTGTCAAGAACAGAAAGCCAGAGAAACGTAATGTGAAGTTTGGGCCCAAATTGTGAATAAGACTGAAAATCTGGAGCTACTGCAAAGTGACTGAGGCTGAAATGGCTATGGGATGCTACCTGTACTTAAAATACCAGCACTGCATACATATTTACCAAGGAACCACATGTTTTCCTTCTTTGGTTTGCAGATGTTTCTTCTTTCTGCAGAGCATTAAAATTGTGTTTGAGGAGAGGAAACAGATGGTAGCTGTAATAGTGGCACTTTTCCAAGGTGGAAAGAAGCCATTATAGTGGGGCTTCCACAAGCTTAAGGCTGAGAATGTCAGATTGGTGTTGCCTGTTTGCACGAATTAGACAACACGTCACTGCAAGGCTTCCAAAGGATGCAAATGTAGGGTAGTGACTGACACTGGGAGCTGGTGCCTTAACACTGTTTCTGTGTCAGTCAGAGCAAAGGCAGTCCTCAGCAGAGCCCCCACGGCACTCAGTGATATGGACAGCGCATGAGGTCCCAGGTCAGAACTATTCATCATCTCGGGCTTCAACCTCTGAGCTACTGCTCCATGGGGAGGGGAAGCTCTGCCCATAAACAGAAATTCGTGGAAGAGGGTTGAATTTAACACAGCAACAACTGAAAAAGAAGAAGAAAAGTAAAAACTATGTCCAAATGAACAGAAATGATGCCATTATCCACCAAAACAATAAACATGGACAGAAACAGGATTTCTTTTTAGTATAAATAATAATGTCACAGTTTTTTTCTGAAATAACCCCACAATTCTAATGGAAAATTTTAAAAAAATCCCAACACCTAGAGAATTTCTTTAAATCATTTTTGCCATGTTTTATGGATTTATATGAGAACAGCGAAAGCATTTAGTCTGGTCATCCAAGTCCAGGTGGCCATTTGATAGAAGGAAAGTGGCTGGGAAGACTGAGGAACATATCTGGGAAAAAATAAAAGAAAATGCCATGGGAACACCCTTTACAGTTGTTGGAAAAGGGTAGGGTGCAAGGTTATTTTGAACCGTGGAGCAGGAGTCAGAGCAGGAATATGAAGCAGATGATAATATTAAACTAGGGAGCACGATTTTGGTAGCTAAGTATGTCCAGAAGCAGAAGATAATGTATCTCTAAGGTGTTGGAGGATAAGGTGAAGGTGAGGAAGATGAGAAATAATCAATCAAAGCTTTGCCAGAGAAAGCTGTCCGGATTTGTGAAATGTGGCAGAGGAAGGCACCCGAGGGATCCAGTGAGAGAATCACACATTCATAAGAGAGTGAGGAGAGGTCAGTAACTTACCATGGGGGCTGGGAATGTGAGTAAATCAGAATTCAGTCAGAGCAGAGGGAGCAGGAACACTAAGGCAAGTGCTGGTGTGGCAGTGAGGGATGAGTAGCCCAGAAAAGGTTGTGCGAGTGCCAGACTGACACAGGGGACTTGCCAGCAGGAAAGCAGCCAGAGGCACAAAGGCTGTTGTGGTAGAACAGTGAAAGACTGCAGGCACACCCAGACTTACCATTCCTAACCTCAGGCACTGGGAGATGCTAGGTTAGGAGCTGAGCTACTCCAGGCTCCCTGGCCTCCTGACCCAGTCATAGGAAAGACCAGTGCACCTCAGAAGGTGGAAGGACTTTCCTTCTTGAAAGGCCCCTTCTCTCTGTTCAGCGCACAAGGATTTTAGGAGAATTCCTCTTCTGACTCAAAAGCTTAAAACTACCTGGGATGAATCTCAGCCTGCCTACAGTATAATTCAGGAAAAAAAAAAAAAGCTAAGGAAGAAGAACAGTTTTTTGGTTTTTTTCCCCCTAGAATCCTACAAAGGAGAAAATTCCTTGATGCTGAAGGTGGACGGCTGCACCAGGGAGAAGCCAGGGGAACCTCTGCATTTCAATTACTCCTGAGCAGGGAGCTATTGAAAAAGTCTGAACATGATCTTGGGCTGTTAAGGAAATCTTTGCTCACAAAAGGTTTCTGAATCAACAGAACTGCTGTGAAGCCAGACAGAGGATAATTTGACCCAAGGACAGTGTACAGCCCAAGCACGGGAGACAGAGACAGAGAAACAGTCTAAGCAATCTGAAAGCAACAAGGGAGGGAGGGGGGTGAAGGAAAAGGAAACCCTGAACAGTCACCTATAAATACAACCAGTGGCTGTAGAAAAGGGCTGCCTTTGGCCTGAGAATACCCGCACAAGGATTATAATAGAGAGGAAGAAAGAGGAGGGGGAGGAGAGGGACCAGCTAAACCACATGAACATGAAATTGGCTGTAAAGTAAAGGCTGCCTTTTCTCTTTTTTTTTTTTTTTTCCTTTAAACATGCAAGTTTAACAAGCTAAATACCGGCACATGGTCAGAGCTGCCAGCAAGTATGAAAACAGCATTCGGAGCTGCTGGTGGCTTACATGAAGGTCACAGTGTACCTGCAGCTGCACAGCTGAGAGACAGGCGGTGTCACAGGCAAACCTCCCACTCTGGAGCCTCCCTCTCCTTCAGTTCAGGAAGAAAAGGCTCCCACATTCCCAACCAAATCCACCACACGTTCGTAAAATTTATCTCGCCTCAAAAAAACTAGATCAACATTTTCATGGGAGTGGAAAAAGTAATGTACAAATTACTAAAATAAACTGCAATAGACAGTATGCCCTAGCAAATATAAGACTGGCTTTCTTCTTAAGAAAATCAAAACAGGAAATGAAACAAATATCCAGACATTTAATAAAGACATGTTTTGAAAATAGGAAGATAATCAATAGGAAAAACAAGGAAGGAGAAAATAGTGTGTATGTGACCTTTACTTGTAATTTAATGCTTGTTCTTGTCAGATCAAATCTTGTTTCCCCCACCAAAAAATGTTGTTAAGAAGGTAAAATACCTTTTTTCCCTATCCAAGAAAACAGGGGCAGCTGATCTGTTCATTCCATATTTGTCATTTAATCTATGTGTTCATCAGACTACAGCATCAGCCATCTTGCTAATTATCTCCTTCCACCACATGGAAATTGAAAAAGATGAAAAAGTCACCCTTAAGAAATAGAGGACTAGGAAAAGAGGAAGATAAATTCCAAGTTTTGATACTGCAGTGAATAATACCTTATATATTCTGTATTTTCAAATCACTGTTTTGCCTCACACGACAAGAAGATGCAAGACTTCTGTAATCTGTCAACCAGGAATAAAGGGCAAACCAAACAGTTTCAAAGGATGCAAAAACCACCTCTCTTGTCTTTCCAGGTAACTTTTTATTCTGAAATAAGTTCACATCTCTGCACGAGCAATAGCCAGGAAAACATTCCTAGATCTAATCAAAGATCACCTTGTCGTGCACTGCTTCTTAGTTCTAGTTTTGAACACACAAGCATTTACATTTTCAACAAATAAAAGAATCTCAGAAATTGTCATCATCTTTCTGCAGCGCTGAAACCATTCTAGCAGATCTGCTCTCGTTTTTAATCCATACGGATGTAAAACTACATTCACCACGATTAATTCATGCAACTCTTCATTCTCATGGAAGTGCAATTTATATCCACCCAAAATACTGGCTTGCAGTGCTTACAGTTAGCTGAGCTTTTCAGTGCTTCATATTAGACCCGTTTCACTAGACAAATCTGTAATTCCCCCAATTTAGGTACAGCCAAGTCAGATTAAAAGGGAATCAAGACCCCTTTACAGTATATGACTGGGCTAACAGTTACCCAAAACTACTCAAGACGATGTTCTAAAGCATGCTTCAGGAATATCTAAGCACTAAAAAATGTTAATTAGTGTTAATATCAACGAAAGTTTAACCTGCTGAGAAAAGCTCTTAATGTTTTCTTTCCTATTAATGAGAGCATGCATAAAGAAAGCTAGTCAGATTGCCAGGATTTTCTGTAAATCCTACAAAATCACTAACAGCATCCACACAACACATTATTTAAGACCAGCAGCTCCTCCTACCAGCGCACTGGGAAACCGCATTTAATCTTTGCATCAATTCTTCTAGGGCCATTTCTTCAATTTTCAGCCAGCATCTCATTCTCAGATAAAACAAAAAGAATCCACAGCAAACATGCCCCCCCTGCTCAAGGATTAAAGGAGGCAGGGGGGAAAAAAACCCCCAAGCCAGCCCACTACAGCAGTGCTTCGCAGCCCTGCATTTCAATCGCTCGGCACGGATCCCCTCGGCACAAAGGGAGGCAGGAGCCCACGTTCCCTGCTGGCAGCGCCGGGGTGAGGCGGGCGCTGCCGGGAGCCGGAGCCGGGAATGTTAATGACAGCAGGACCGCTCAGAACTTCTCTCCCCTCTGCCGCGTGTGGGCTTGCCCGCAGTGGAGTCCTCAAACGCCAGGATTGATGCGAAGCGCTGAGGAGCCGACGTATGGCCGGCGCTGGGAAGGGCTGCGCCGCATCCCGCGGGAGCAGCCGGCGCTCGCAGAACGCCCCATCCTCACTCACGTGAGCCGGGGCTCCTCCACCTTCCTGCCAGTTCGCTGGCAGGGCGAGCAGCTCGGAAGGAAAATGCCTTCCCACCGACAACGCCGAGGAGATCCCGCTCTCACCAGCCCGCAGGATGCCCTCGCGTTCGGTTCGGAATGGTCATTTTTGAAGGCTGAGGACTTCAAATTTCCTTTAAACGCTGTCGAATTTCCTTTAAACACAGCTGTCTTCTGGACTCCTCGGAGGAGTTCGCTTGAATGTTGTGCCACAGCAGTCTCATAACTCTGTGAAATCGGTATTTCCACAGCAAGTGCATTCCCACCTTAGGCAAAGGGGTTTTAGAGCCGGGCTCTCTGGACCCCTCAAGGTGTATGGAGTATACACAACAGAACTGCTGCAGAAGGCAGCCAGGAAAGCCAAACCTCATAACCAGTAAACTTCCGTTTACTAAAGAGGGTACGGTACCACTGGAAAACTTTTAGGGACACAGAAACACCTACAGGACTGAAAGCAGTACAATGCTTCTCTATACAACTCCTCATAATTGATTTTCAGTGCTTTTATACAGACTGTTCCACAAGTTTGAAACGATGACACTTTTAACACTTCTTTTTAAAGATCCTCTTGATGCCTGCTAAATCTCATTGTTGGCACGTTTTTGCTGATGGTCAGCTGAATTCTCCCACTCTTCTAATCATCCTATTGGTTTTATCTATATCCTCTTATTTTTTAACCACAAAAATAAACAAATTATCCATGGCTAAAAGAAAAAGGGATGTTTTTCGTTATGTTTAAAAAAATTATGTTCCATTATGTACTATGTTATTTAAGAAGAAGATTCTTTTCTACAGATTGCATTCAGCAGGTAAAAACAACAGCACTTCCTAGGAAAATAAGTGGACACCTATGATGGTTTGTTCATAACTCTCAACAATACCATTAGAGAAAACATGAACTAAAAAAAAAGTTTTTAAGAGGACCCATCAAACTATCTGGGCTTCCTCTGCCAATAAAATTAATTTAGATAATTCATTTACTACATTAATTTACATTATTTCCACTCAAAGAATGACAGGCCTACAGCAGCTCCATGTATTATATATGACTAGAGCCTTATATGTTTCCATTTCAATATTAATAGAAATGACAAAATGAAGTCTTCAGTTAAGCTTTCCCATAACAAATTATTAGCACTGAAAAAGAGGATCTGTAGGAACTTTGTATGCAAAAAGTATTTTGTTTAGGTGACTGCCATTTGAGACTGCATTTAAGAAAGGAACAAGTGATGGGCAGCAAGGCCACGATTACCAGGCCAGGCTTGGCCATTCTGGGGGTGAACCAGGAAGAGCAAATGAATGAGAAAAGGTGTGCAAATCTGCAGGTGCACTTGGACAGCTGAGGCTCGTTTTGAAACAAAGGCTGTGCGACCATATTGCATCCACAGACAGCCCAGGGAGAACTCCAGATGTCAGATAGTCCAAGAGATTTGTTACGGAGCAAGTCAAAGGCCTGAGGCATTTTTGCATATGCAGAACAGCAAATTTCACGTGTAAGATTACACTATTGCCTGGTGCAGTGAGAAGCGCAGCAAATGTGTTCATTCGTAAGCACCTACTGCAAGAGAAGGTGCTAGCTCAGTCCCAGCCTTCCCTGAGCATCCTGCCTCAATTCAATAGTAATTCTGTACTTTCCTTGGAGAATCAGCAGACGGCTTAAGCGTCCCATATATCGAAGGTCCATCTTTCCAGGGAGTTTCTCAGTGAAGTAACAAATGAAAAGGAAGATAAAAATGTAGTGAAGAATTTTACCACATCACCCAGTCAACTTTCAGAATCACAAGCACATAATAATTTATACTTGTGCAAAATGAAAGGAGAACCCTAACACACTAGTTAAACCTCAGTTACACCAACACTGCCACTTTATATATCCTTTCTACACTTTCAAACAGATTCCAAACAAGCAAGGCATGAGCAGAACATCCACGTGAAAGGCTTAGTTAGCTGGGCTGAAAGTCAGTCTACCTGAAAGTGGGTTATTTGTAATCACGTACTTGTTTAATCACGTTCATTCATGGAAATCAGGCAGCCTTGTCTTCTTGACTAAGAAGCTTTGGCATAGCTTCTCTACTGAATGAGAGTATTTTCAAGATACTTAACCAAATGTGGGATTATGATCTCTGCTGGTTTGAAACAGGATCATCCATGGTTTCATGAACAACCTTGAGTCAGACTAAAGAAACAGACCTTAAACTAATTAAAATCAACTCTTAACAGGAAGACCCTACTGAGCTTTCCTGCAACATGAAGCAATCCAGTGTCTGACCAAGAGCTACCTAAGGAACCAAAACAGTCCTGAAAATACAACATCAGTATATCTCAGGGAAGAGTACTGCAGTTTTCACTCTCTTGAAGCTTTTACTTGATCCCCACACTCCTTCAGATCATCATGACAACCATGTTATGGAATTAAACATGCCACTTCAGTCCCAGACATCTCATGCCTAATTAAAATTTGATAGAAAAAAGACTTGCCCAGTTCTAGCACTGAGAGTCTGTAAATACAATAGGAAATGTGGTCATTTTTCAGCTACAATATGATTATTTTAAATTATTTTTTAAATTAAAAATTCAAGCTGCTTCTGGAATTCTGATTTTTACCTTCTGATAATGTATCACCTTCAGCAAAATATCTTCACCAGTCCCAGGGAAGCCCCTGCTACAAAGAGGAATTCATAAAGAAATTTGAGGAGTACACAGCCTTTCAGTTCTGTCTTACATGTTTAAAATGCATTGGAAACATTTTTGTCAAATGGTCTCTACTCCTGTTTCTTTCAGTGAAACTGCAAAGATAACAAGAAAGGCACAAATGTATTACAGAATCTAATCAATCGATTTCCACAGCTGCATGGGTGTAGTATTTGACCTGATTTGTATTGACTTTTTTCTAAACTTCTTGAATTTGAAAGCCTCGACAACATTATTTTTTCCTTCAGTTCTCTACTTTGCTCTGGTTTTGGCTGTAGTCTTCAGCAAATCCTGTTCAAACACAGCAACCTTACACAGCTTTTATTTCCAAACAGTTTCACCCAAATAGGATTACCTAGTTTTTCAAGAAATTGTGGCTATTTTGAAAGTATTCCAGAAGTAACACACAGCTATCCACTCATGTGGGGCGCCAAACTGGTAACTAAAAGTCATTAACATTTAATCATGTAATGAGTTTTGCTAGAGCAAAAGATACTTCCAACAATATACCTAAAGATTTCTCTGTTAACTTTACATTGATCTCCGTAACATCAGTCATCAGTGAGTTCCAAAATTTAAGTATGTGCTGTGTGAAAAACTGGTTTTGTTTAAACTACCTTCCTGGAAGTTTTCTGCGTGCCCCAGTTTCTCTTTTGTGAAGCAGTGGGAAAAAAAAAACCACCAAAAAAACAACAGGAAATAAACACTCTCTTTTCACACCCCCAAGCCATTCATGACTATACAGACTGCCACTGTAGGTGATATTATGTCTCCTCCAATTGCCTGTTTTCCAGACAGAAAATTTCCTACACTAATTAGTTCCTATTTGTATAAAAGCAACCCCATACCTCCGACTGCCTTCACCGTTCCTCCACGTACGCTAATTCTACTCTAACAAAGGGAACAAAACTGGACATGGCACTCCAGAAGTAGGCACAGCAGAGATTACTCAGTGACATAAGGATTTTGTTATTCTTGGTTTCCCTCTCAGCAGTTTGTAATGTTTTGTTTGCCTTTCGGACCAACACTGAATGCCAACGGAGCTGCTGCTGTTTTCAGGGAACTACCCACAGCCAGTCAAGGTCTCTCAGTGAAGGTAACAGCTTATCTTACAGAATAGCATTTTCTTTTCTCATCTGTATTGCTTGTACAAACAATTAACTTCACCTTCTCTACTGATCACTTACTTAGCACCACCAATTCATCCTCCAACAGCGTGCACTCAGCACTGAATTTTACTATTTTGAATAAATATTTTCACATATTTGCAAATTTTTCATGCTTTCTTTCCATTTGCAGTTCATTTAGAATTCTGTTGAATAGCTGGAACCCCTGCAGAAATCCCTGCTTTTTCTCCACGAGTAACTCCCCCTCCACCCAGTGAAAACTGACCACCTAAATCAACTCTCTATTTCTTATTCTTCAATCAATTACTAATCCACAAGAGGGCTTCCAGTTTAACCCATAGGAGCTTAGTTTCTCTACGAGCCAAAGAGTGGCTGCAGCAGAAGAAAAATTCCGCATTGATTTAACGCAGTGCTACAAGAAATGAAAACACACCGAGGCTTCCAGGCCGCTTTGCACGGGCCCCGCTGCACCGCTTGCAGCAAAGGGAACAGGCAGAGCCTATGGATGGTTGTGCCTGTGCAGCTGAATCCCCTGCCAAACATCCCACACCGCTGTCTAGTGATACCACATGGCCAGCATCAGGCAGCCGAGCCCGCACGCTCTTGGCTGGACGGCCCCAGCACCGCACGCCGCGAAACTCTATAGACCGCGTGAGCAGCGAAGCTACAGCACCCGTGTCACCACTGCTCTCTAAAGGCACTGCAAACACAGCCAGGGAGACTTACCTAAGCTGGGCTCCTGCGGAGAGGGAAGAGACCCATTGAATGTGGTTTTCACAAATTTAAGTCCTCTCGGGTCCTACAAAAAACTGCCACATGCACCCACTGCACAAGAACGATACTGATCCCCAGCCTTAAATAAAAGGGAAAGAAAAGGGAAACAGGACAGTTGATATGAAAGATCCAAACAGAAAATGCATTTTTAACATTTCAACCTCCTCTTGGCACGAGTTCTTCCTTCATGAAGAAAAGGGATTTTTCCCTTTTATTTCCCTGAATGACTGAGTTCTCTTGGTAATCAGCCCAGTTAGGCTTTATTATGTAAAGCATCTGGGATTTGAAACTGGGATTCATAAGCAGAGATGGCAGTATTCTGGTTTTGGCAACACCTCACTCTTTCACAAGGAGAAAATTGTTCCTAGATTCACAATCTCAAGGAATACAGAGAACTTAGGAAATACATGGAGGAAGGAGGGGAAACAAAAAAATCAAAGTTTTTCTTCTTAAAAACTTGACACTCAAAACACTCATACAAAGCCAGAGTATGGACAAGGTTCATTCATACAGGAACACAGACTAAAGAAGCTTTCAGATGTGCAAGGACAGTTAACAGAACTGCTCCATCAAAATTATGCCTTGTTTAATTTATGTATTTTTTTACCAAATCTCCATCAAGTCCTCAGTGTCTTCTCAATCTCAATAAATTTTCCTCTGAGAAAGTAAGTACCATACAGAAGAGGTCCTAGCAGCTGCACTCCAGGTTTCCCCATCTGGGATGTGTGATACCCCCACACAGGGACTAGGCTGAGGTGACACCCAGATCAAGTACTTAGCAATAGGGGAAAAGCTTCATCCTCCCCTTCCTTTTCCATTACTGCTCAGGCCCATGGCTGAGAAGTAGTAAAAGACAGATGAAATGCAACCTACTCGTCTCTGTTGGATTGCCTCTTCCCCAATATAGCCCAATCTTGCTACAATCCAGCTCCCTGTACTTTCAGTCTTCCCCAAACAGCTTGCTTCCTCCCCTAGCAATTGCAATCTAGCCTCCCCTTTAGAAAAAAACCAAAAACCAAACCCAAAACAAAAGCGAAAAACAAATACATCATGATTAGTTCTTAAAGCTTAATTTAGTCACTAATTTTCCACATTTAGTTTTTTTCATAATCTGTGTCTAGGCTTCATGCTAGAGCAGCTTTCCTAATACTTCTGTGAAATTTTGTAGTTAGGCTCCTCAGCCTGAATTAATTTAAAATGATTGACCAGATCACAGGTTTCAACACTTCCCAGCGTAACAGGCAGGGCCTTCTTTTTCCCCAGCCTCCCTTGCTTGGATGAAATGTCATTTGAATCTCTTCTACTGGTCTGCTGTGTTTCTAAGGAGTACCAAGTTTCTTTGTAAGTGCTTCATTCAGATTTCTTCTTTGTCCTTTTTTTGCCGCATGGGATTAAGTAATCACTGCAGAGCCAACAGCCTTGAAAGAGTTTATTTAATTTAACACCTCCAGTTGCCCCTGCTCCAGCTGAGGGGTGTTCCAGTCTTTTATTCTTCTTCAGTCTGAGGAGCTAAACTATCCAGATGTGCCCACAGCTGCACTCCTCTAAAAGCAGGCATGGCAATAAATGAATGAATGTTGCCTTTTGCCAATGCAGTGCCAAGTAAGACCCTTCCTTTCTAAGTTTACTGAGATATCTTTATAGATGAAGGAAGTACTTTGTGTAGGAAGTTAGGAAGACCAAGAACAGGAAACATAAAGGTGAGCAGGGAATGAACTTGCTGTAAAAAGGAATAATGTGGAAAGAAATGAAGCATCCCTGTTTTTCCTTCATTGGGGCGCTTCCACATGTATGTAGAGTTAAAGGAAAGGCCTCGCTAAGGAAAACTACTCCAACCCCTAAAGAAATGAAACCATAGTACTTAAAATGTAGAAAAATAAAATAGTGGATGTTCTGGTTTTAAAAGATCAGCTACTGGTACCGTGATAATTAAATAGATGGTAGAGTATAGATGCAGGGATGCCACGGTCATATTCTTCCACAGACTTAGTACTATGTATGTAAATGCTGAAATTAAATGCATCCAGAAAACACGCATCTTTTGTCTTCTGTTGGCAGGGTGATTTTCTTTTCAAAGGAAATGCTGGATGAGGGGTCATAAAATTAATTTATTCCCTCCAGAAGAGTCTGTCCAACATTTTTTTAGAGCTCAAATCTTTGAGGTCTCTTAAAAAGTATTAGGCTTTAAATCAAATTATATGTGTGTGTTCAGATTTGGAGTATTAGAAGTAAATTTTATGACATGCCCTACTTTGTAAAAATCCCCATTTCAAAAGAATGAGCTGCACACATAAAAGTTCAGCAGGTCTACCATTCAAGTCAGGATTGATTTAAAACACTCAGGAAATTTCTCTGTAACAAAAAGTGATATTTAACTGCCACATACAATTGTTAATTTTACATACAATCAACAATATAAAAAGTATTCAGAATAAAAAAGTAGGGTATTTCCAGGACCATTCAATTTGATTGCACAGAATAAAACTGAAGTGCTTACCCCTGAGGAACAGGATGACAAATTTTATCACAGATAAAGGACACAGTAGAGGGATGTCAGCTTCAATTTGGAACTTTTTTAAAATCACAGAACCATTAGGTTGGAAAAGACCTTTAAGATCATTGAGTCCAACCATTAACGCAGCGCTGCCAAGTTCACCGCTAAACCGTGTCCCCAAGTGCCACATCCACACAGATTTTAAATACCTCCAGGGAGGGAACGGGATGTATCTTAAAATTTGACTGCCCTTTTCCACTTGTTCATCTTAAAAAGTAGCATTCAGTGAAGCTTTAGAGTGACGGAAAGCTTTTCCCTTTTTATAAAAGGAAGTAGTGCAGTGCTCAGGAAATGCATCCGAGGACTTGGGAAGATTCAGTTTGTGGCTGGTCTGGCTGAGCTGCCCACCTCTGACACATGTGCTGCTCCAAGGCTGCTCACCATTCCACCCTGGCTGCTACTCTCCCTCCTGGAATGCACCTCAAGCACTCTTAAAGGACTTGGCTTTCTCTTAATGCAAACCAGGAATGTTTAAGAAGTTTTAAAAAACATCTAGAAATAGGAAAATAATTTCCAACAGCCACAAGGATATTTCACCTGCAGCCAAAGAGGCCACGCCCCAAACAAGATCTCAGTCTTGCTGCAGAATGCTCACACTCATCACAGGTCCTGCAATGGTGCTTCTGTGTCCTTCACAACAGAGCTTGAAAACCTCTCTCACTGTTTCTTTAACAGACCTATTGCCCTACCTATTTTAATGCAAACAATCCTCAGTAAATAAAGTAGCATTATTTTCTTTTTTGTTGTTGTTGGTGGATGCTTAATACAGCAGATACCATCAAAAGTGGCAGAAGATTCCAGGTAGGGAAAAAAATGTCTCTAAAAAAACGTTTTGCA
This sequence comes from Mohoua ochrocephala, assembly GCA_013398855.1. Classification (NCBI taxonomy): domain Eukaryota; kingdom Metazoa; phylum Chordata; class Aves; order Passeriformes; family Acanthizidae; genus Mohoua; species Mohoua ochrocephala. Next base: position 150,443 of record VZTA01026286.1, read on the forward strand.
AACAATTACAACTTTTTCATTTGGCAAGCAAAAGACACTATATCCAATTTACAGTAATTTCTCGTGTTGTGGTTTTTTGATTAGGATATGATTAGAATATTTTCAGATCCCCTTTATTTTCCATTTAATATTCTTCATGGAATATGGTACTTCTCGAAAAAGCCAAATTAAATTGATCTTTCCTGGGAGATGGTCTGCACAAAACCCTCAGTAGGTGAGGGAAAATGACTGCTCTTCCGTTTATAGTTACTCTGCTGCATTATGGTAAAACTGTCAGAAAGAAAAATGTCATCCAGATTTCTTTATACTGCAAGCCATATCCTAACCACCATTTCATACTTTCTTGAAACAGAAAGGCTGAATTTTTGCTTCAACAGGCTTATGGAAGTACTACCATTAGTTTTCTCGAATGACCACAGTCAGAGGATTTTTCACTTACTTAAAATGCAGTAAAATTAAGTGCTTTTGATAAACTATCTATTGGATGTAAGAGGTTTCATGGGCTCCACTTTCAAATAATTTAAGCTTTAAAATTACTAGATACTTTAAAAAAATACCACAACCATGATCAAGAGTTGGCCCATAAAACCACAAAGATTAATGCAGAGGGACACGCTCACAGAGAGACTCATGCCCAGAGTGCAGTACACCATTTCCTATTCCAACTCAGGAGACATTTGTTTCTAACCCTACCCAGCTGTGCTGTCAGGTCAGGTGCAGAAAGTTATTGGTAATAAACCTCCAGGATGCACCAAGAAGTGTAATCAAAATATCTTCAACACTGCTATTTTCAACAGTTGCTTTGTAATCATGCTGCTCTTTCACTGTATCTGTTTTCACTGAGCCATGTCACATTTTATAAGATCTAAAAGTTTGAAGTGAGATTTCCACAAAATTTCAGGTTTTGTATTCTTGCCATTTCTCAAACACTTCAAGTTTGTTTCTGCAAAATTTTGCTCTCAGCATCCTTCTCTTTACGAGATCAGTTTCAACAGGCTGTAAAAGTTGCTCCTTCGGCTGCCAGCTCCCTCCCAGAGCCTCAAAGATCAGTGCTGTGGCAAAGTTGGAATCCCTGAAGAAGAACTCTTTGATCCTCTTCACCATTCTTACTTGTATAGTACCCAAGATGAAGAACGTTTTCAGGGTTGAATACTGTCACTGCATCAGCAGAGCACAGACAGGCAGCAGGAAGAACAGGGTGTTAGCATTATGAAATGTAATTTAAAAGCAGAATTCCAAAGGGCAGCATAAAGAAGAGGCCTAAGGATACCAGATACCAGGGAAGGCCTGACTTGAAACTTTAGCTATACCAAGACCAACATACATGAAAAGAAGAGTCTCTTTGGCCCCTAGAGACCGATCTGCATTAGCACCCCCGAAGACCCATTTACTTCCTTCAAGATCTCAACCAACCCTTTAGAGAAAAATAAGACAGGCACTAAGGAAATAGTCACTTTTGCATCTGTAGTTCTTAGCATGGTTGGATCTGTCATTGCTAGCATCCCCTGTTACAAAAGCAAAAACCATTTAGTGACTTAGTCTGGAAGGCCCTATTTTGTAAAACCAAAGAAATGCATAACCATAAACAACGTAACAAATAAAGTTTGAAATTATGTCATTAAATACGGAAATCAGAGATTCTTTAAGTATCCAAAAGCTTTCCATAGCACAAAGTTACATGTATAAACTGTTATTCTACTTCACCTAAGTATCAGATTTCTCTTCACTGTCACACTATGTGCAAATGGGATATCTTGTAGAGTAATTACCAATGGTGCAGTGGGTTGCAAGCAAAGAGGTCTCAAGAGCAGAGTAGTTTTAGACGGTTCGATTTTTATTGCTTTCACGGAATGAGGCAGCAAGCTGTTCAAGAAACTAAACTGTTTGCTCTACAATAGGAAAAATATTTTTGCTGTCTACATTTTTCAAAGTGTAAAGACAGCAAGAAGGGATATGATGGGATTCATAAGACAGAACACAAATAACTGCAACATTTCACTCTCCTTTAGTCCCTTTTCTTCTCCCCTGACATTTGCAAGGGAGTATTTAAAACTAAAGACTAGTTTCTCGTGTAAAAGACAGTATCTGCCTGCTCTCCCCACCTCCTCAATCCCCCAAGAGACTCAGTTTGTACACACAGAGCACCATTCTAATGCAATATTAATAACTTAGAGCACCCAAAGCAAATAGTAATAAAAGAAAGCCCATGAAAACTTCAAGTCTTTTCTAGAGAGAGCTCTTTAAAAAGATATACCTCATTAATGACATTCAATATTATCTGTGGGGGAAACACAGTAAGGTCTCAGATTCAAAGGTTGTTTAATACTCGTGAATAAGACCCCAAACGCAAAGGGTCTAGTGACTAAACTCATACATAATTTCATGGGAACCGCTGCCTCCTTCTAGAAAGGAAAAGGAGTTCATGAAACATTTTAAAGTCTATTTTAGAAAGCAATCCCACCATGGAGTCACTGCCAGATGTCTATAATATTTGACAAGCTACAGACAATGTTTTGTCACCATGTGTTGTGGTTTTTTATACTGCCTGGTCTTCTCAGTACTATATGTTATTTTCCCAGTATATACAGGAAACCCCTTTACAAACAGAAAGGCAGTCACAAATATGACTTTTACTTCATGGACTTGTGATCCAGGTACACACATAGAAGCTATGCTAAACATACTTGCTGAAAAAAAATTCAACTCTTTAACAATACTTGCTTAACAGAGTTTCTCTTTCTTGAAGTACAATACAAGTTGTAAATTAATTCTTTCTGATATAATTACACAGCCACACTGTTCCATAGATTATTTTTTTTTGGCTCAAACTGTTGAAGCTAATCATAAGCATCACTAAAATCTTCTCACACAACATATGAAATCATACTCCTTTCAGTCAGAGCAAAAATACTCATCTGTGAGAACATATACATGGATCCCATATTGAATTACTTAGACAAATAAAACCAATGTCCTGGCAAAAATTCTATTACATGGCATATGTACTAGCAATTCCTTTCAGCAGCTCTCTGATCTCCAACTCCAAAAAGCAGTTAAGACTGCAACGATATGCAAGCAATAGCACTGAGCTTTAAAAGGCAAGACTTTCCAAGTAAGTGTTCAGAAAACAAAATGCTGTAAGGAAATATTTACACACACGTACAGAGCCCATGTTTAGACTTGTAAATACCAACCTTTTTTGTAGCTTTGTCCAAAATCCAAAGTATGTCGCACATCTCCTTTAATCAGGTATTTTATGTGAGAACAGCATAAACGACACAGCATTTGAGAAACTCATGTATCAAAAGGTCCAAGTGTGCATGCTAAACTCTCCTCAAATGCAGTACAATTGGCAGGCTTAGTGCAGTGCATTTAGCTTTTGCAGTGAACTTGTTACCAAGGAAACCAGCAGCTGCAGGTGTTTTCCCATATACCAGGGCATAAAAATTCAGCAGTGAGCCTGTCTACTCAGTATTTTATTCACACATTTTTCTGGTCTCAATAACAAACTATTTCTCAAACTCTGTTAGAAGACCAGACTGCATTAAAAAATAATTTAAAAAAGCTTCCCCTACACATGACCTTACTGAACAGTAAGCAGCACCTTTAAATGTTTTCTTCATCTCCTCCAGTCTCCTCTCCGAAAGTGACCTACCTCCCTTGCTTTGTCTCCTTCAACGGAAGTGTGCAAAACCCACCCCGTGCAACAGGTATTCATCCCAAAAAGTGCTCTAACAACCTGGCAAGGCTCCAGCTTCCATGAAACAATGCTGACTTGGGAGAGGCTACAGGAATGCCTATTCTGATCACACAGCATAGCTTTGCACAACTGTACCATGCTACAGAGATAACACCATGACTGGTGTGATTCATGCTTCTTAGGAAAAGAATAGAAATACAAATACTTAGTAAAACCATAATGGAGATGCAAGGTAGAAAACCCACTTTCAACGCAGTTTTTTCCATGGGATGTTAAACCAGTAACTCAGTTATGCACACAATGCTTACTTCTCATTAAAGGTACAGATTGGAAGGCCAATATATATAAATTAAAATATGGGCATTGCATTTTTGTTTTTTTTTTTGTTTTTAAGTAGCCCCTTTTCTCTGAATAAGATACTGGAATATTTACAAAATCTTCTGAGCTCCTAAACCATTCTTCTACTTGTCCTCTTTCAGTGTTACTGAATCAACAGCAACATCTACTGGGCACAGAAGGGCAAGATTCAATTCCTTAAGAGAGATTGAAGGGCCAGGCACAGTAGCACATAATACTTACAGTATCTCTTTCTGGATACTTTGGCATCACTTTGGCAATCACTGTGAAACCAAAAACGAACGAAACTTTTAAACACACATTTGCTCTCTCTTCACCTCTCTGAAAGGAAAACAAACCCAACAGAAAGATGGACAGAAGGACAGCACTGACTCCTGGTTGCCCTTTGGAAATGACATATTACATAATGACAAACATATGATAAATAACATGTTACAGTTAGGGATATTAGATACACTGGGCTAACAGAACCAGTTGACAAGAATTCTGCCAGTAAAAGTATTCAGATATTCTTCAAGTTCATGCAATGGAGAGTTTTATTGTGAACCTTTTTGCTCTTTAAATCTGTTTTTCCTCTTTGTTTAACAATTACACAGATTTACAAAATAAATAAATAAATAAAGCTAACCCCACCAAACTGGTACCAACCAAAGAGCAATGACTAAAAACCAACCAGATCAGACCAAGCAGAAGTTCTTCAAAACTTCACAAAGAACAAGATGGACACATGTGAACCTAATAAGTGCTCAGAACAAGGATTCCAAAGAATTTTGGCTTAATAACACCCAGTATTTGCCTTTCATAATAGAACCTACTGGGGTCTAAATTCCCTAACTAGAACACAATAACTGAAGCCTTGTGAGAGGAGCACAGGACAATCCATATTTCTGACATGCTCATCTAAGCAGTCCAAAGAAAATGACAGTGGGACAAGCTCAGCTTCATCCTTGTTGGTGCCCTTCTGCAGGGACTGGTGTTCCACCTGCCTGATGAAAGGCAAACACTGTGATCAGGGTTCACAATCGCAGCCCTTGCCTGGATTTTGACATCTACATAATTCCCTCTTTTAAAATGCAATCAGATGAGAACAGGATCTCTGCTCCAAGCACTCACCGTGCATCACAAATCAAGTGATTATTTATTAGAAGTATAAATGCTTCTGGAAAAGGAGAAAAACTCAAGACTCTCCTTTTACAAGTTGGGGCCTCAGTCAGCAGCCAACCAAGTTTCCCCTTGCTACCATCCCCTCTGCTCTAGTGACACTTCAATTCTGCAATACAGTGTCTTCACCCAGAAAGAGCTCAGCAGCCAGACTGAGCATCCACCCAGACCTCCAGGCTGAGGAGGAAACTGGAGAGCACTCTTTTTCTGGGTGAATGCTCCACTCACTTTGCTAGGGCCTATGTTTGGAACCCCAAGGCCTTTGTACCCCTTCTGCATGAACCTGATTACCCTGCCACTGGAGAAGCCAAACAAGGTGTGTGCAGGGCACACGAAGCAGCTCAAGAGCACCACGCACACCAAACTGCAGGCAGCTGTCTCAAGAATGACAGCAGCTCTGGGCAAATGCAAGAGAACTCGTGACGAGGTAGCTTGACCCTCATCAGAAGAACTACTGAAGGAATTACGCCCTCTCAGACTTAAAACATCTAAATGCTACCAACATTGGTCCTCTTCTCCCACATGCTGCTGGGGAGCCTCTTCCTTTGCAGTGCAGTGAACAAAAGTCCAGCAGTGCTGCTGGAGCCCCACCAGTCGGTAAAACAGGAAAACCCAACTGCTCCATTTGGGACTGGTCCCGGCTGCACACACGGATGTCATTTTGATACCTTCTATAATCTCACTGATAGCCTTCCTATGTAAACACGCTTTGCAACAGGAAAATGGGCAGGCACAGGCCCTTTTCTGTGCAATGAAGTATGCCCAGGTACACAATACAGCACATCAGACCATCGCTCTGCACTGAAACTACACAGAGGCACAGCACACCACACAAACAGCAAATTTCAATACTCAGTATGGTTCCAGAACGTACAATCTATGTTCTAAAATGAGGTGTTCCTCAAAAGAAGCAATAGTAGGGAGGGAGGAAAAGTACAAAAGCAAACGTGTAATGTGGTATTTTTTCCATATTTTCCCCCCTACTCCTCTGACTGCAAGCCCTGCCTACGTGGAAAAAAGAAACTGCTAGTATCTCACCTAGAAAAAATCTGTCCTCAGCACAAAGAATGCTGGTGAAGAGGACTTCAGGCAGCATTAAGAGAGCTGACTCTGCTTCTAGGCCCACCAGCCTTGTTTCAATTGGGTTTTTTGGCAATTCCTGACAGCATTGCAGAGGTCCCCAACACATTCTCTGCACACACCTGGCCTCGTGCATATATCCGCACACCTTACTGGAAACAAGCTGCTGCCAAGACTGCCTGGTTTGCAAGGACTTGCTCCCTACCTCAAAGAAACCTCAGCAGAAGAACCACTAATGTGTTTTCCCCAAAACCTTCACCTTTTGGCCATGTTTCCTTGGCAGCAGGTAATCCCAGGTGGATTGTTTTCCACTGAATCCATCATTTTCAGTGTAGCTGTTTTTCCCAGGATGATTTTTGGATGGAAATGACACATGTCGCAGGGATACCACAAGGCCTTCCCCTCCTTCCTCCACACACTTAGTAAAAAGTGTATTTCCCCAGGTATGTCTTTGCAAAATATGTTGCACAAATTTGATAGCAGAAAATTTTAACTGACAGACTCCAGATATATCAAATTTATTTCCCTCTTCTCCATATAAAGAGTTGTTTAGCAATGTCAGTGGGAAATACATTAGTCTGTTCAATAATTAGTTTGGATGACATTTGAAGACTACAATAATCTAATTATATGCAACAAATAATTTTAAAGAATCACAATTTTTCTAATGCCCCCTATGATCAACAAATAGGCTTAAGCAGGTATGATAAGCTGAGCTGAGAAAATAAAACTTCTCACTAAGCAACTTAAAATTGCTTCCAGCTACAGCAGAAAACAAAACTAGAGTTGAAAAGAAACTTCAATATTTTATTTCATTATTCTCAACTCTTTCTGTTACCAAAGTTCCCTCCTCCTATGTAATGAGGGTTTGACTTCCTAAACACCGAAAGAGAGTGCATTGATTAACCCCAGAAAATCTGTGCATTTGCATGAAACAGCCCTGAATAATTCCTCAGCGCCAGAGGCAACAACTGAACCCAACACCTACTCTGGGTATTGGCTAGAACTGAGGCAAAGCAATTCATTTCCATGACAAATGGTCCAGCACAAACAGTGCAGCTGGAAGCCAGTGAGCCTACGTAACCCCACATTTTACCCTACAGATATGTAGATGATGCCGAAATGATATTAAGCACGTGAGACCTTGTCACTCCGATGGCTCCTACTGCACCTATCCAAGACCTAACATTTACATTCACAACTTCCCCCTCTTCCCGGCCTGAGGAGCAAGTGCCAAATCCAGCAAGCAGCCTGCCCTTGCAGAAGAAAAAGCCAGCTTCTAATATAGAGTTTGGGGTTTTTTTCTGTTTAGTTATTATAATCAAGCAGATTTACAAAGATATCCACTGCCTGCAGATGCAGGGAAATGGGATTTACAGAATGCCTAAGCAGGTTAGACATGTCACCCCTCCTGAATTTCAATTATACTGCTGCTTAGGCACTTTTCCAAGTTCTTTGGAGCCACCTGAGGCACCAAAAGCACAAAGGTACTCATGTCAGGGACTAAACAGAAGTGACAAAGCTTTCCTGCTTTAGTTTCAGCAAGCATCTATTGCTTCATCCTGCACTGAGAATATCCGAAAAGCAAAGCATGATTTGAAGAAAAAGAGAAAGATTCACTACATTCAGATGCATCACAAAAGCTAGGAATTTTCATAATAAACAAAATGTTACTGCTTTTCATTCTGATTTCCATCTGGCTATAGATTTCAAACAGATTATAAACCAAAGAACACCTATAACTACATGATGTTAAAACATATAAACCCAAGAAAGTTGTACTAACTTTCACTAGTTTAATGTTGCTAGAGAATAATTTCACACCTCCCTGTGTCCCATAAAAATGCCACTATTTGAGGAAATTCCACATTTCAGTTTGCATTCATCACATCTTACCGTGGAACTGTTTTGAGCACCACACAGAACAAAGCAAGTATAGTTTCCCACAACTTAATCTTAAAAAGTCCTTGCTGCTTTGTACAGATGATTGGTGTCTGCCTCTCCCTTGGCAGGAAGCCCTCCAAGCACAGAGAGATGAAGGCAGTCAGGCTGACAGACCTCCTGTACCTCCCAGGTTCATGCAATCTCCAGCTAACAAGGAACTCCAGCAAAACTCTTTCTGAAAAGCAAATCACTCTCTGGGAAATGGGAGAATAGGAAGGGAAAATAGCAAATGCTGTGTCCAGGCTGCTCATTATAACAGAAAATAGGGGAAAAAACTAGAAGTGTAACAATGCAGCAAAGATATTTCCAATATACCTAATACTCCATTAAAAGTTGTGATGTATATGCCACTGCAGCACACGGTGCTTGCGGCATCTCTCTGAAATATTTCTCAACAGAGTTCAAAGAACTTTGAAGAAAAAACTAAAAATGCTTTCATGCCTTTGATGAAGGCTAAGAGCAATTTCAGGCAGGACCATTTCCTGAAAATGTTCTTTTCAGCAAGCAGCAGCTGAACTGAAAATCCATCAAGTGTGGCACTTAACTACAAAGATACATAGATAGATAGATAGATAGATAGATAGATAGATAGATAGATAGATAGATAGATGGATGGATGGATGGATGGATGGATGCACACACATACACACACACACACACACTGAATTTTAGTCCTGACATCACCAAACTACCTCTGCGTAGCTCATTTTTTAGCTGGCAATGCCTTTTTACACCAACGAAGCTTTTCCACTCTAACTTCTTGAACTGAACAAGAAGTTATTTTTATATATTCCGAATCTGCTGTAATTCCCAGGAAATAAGGAATTAGAGTAAGATGTTTAATATTAATTTCATTTAAGAGGGTGGTTAACTTGTATAGCTTAGAAGTCTTAAGACGAAAATCCTGACAAGACTCCTACTGATTTTAATCAGACTGGATTTCACTGCTCTATTACTCAAAGCAGCAACAGGACACAGAAGAGGTTTACCATGCAAAGGTTTTCTTTTCCATGTTGTTAGATAGATTATTCCAATTAGCTTTAAACGTGTCTCATTTCGAGGAGTAAAGCTCATAAGAATTTGCTAAATTCCCTCAGCTGAAACTCGGTTTTAATAAAAAGTAGCTCCTTTAGCTAACACATAAAAACACTGGCTCACACACACACGCTGAAACCGGTACCAGTCCTACAGCAGCCGGCAAGGGAACAGGCTTGTAAAGACATTTATAAGCAAACAGCCACCAACAATGGGAAGTGCTAACCCCGCACACAGAATACCTGCTGTATCTTACTTGGACATGCACTTCATAGCAATCAAAACACTAGCACCAAACAGAAAGCTCAACATGGATTTTCTTAAAAGCTCCACAGCAAAACACAACCAGTCTTTAAAGAACAACCCACTGACACCAAACAGATGAAGAAAAGTGCGCAGCAAAACAAACACCCTCTTCTGGCAAAAAATTACGTTGAGCCCAGATCAATGTTCATAAAAAAAGAAAACAAATCCCAGGTTCCCCCTCCTTGGGCATTGTGACAGATGCCACCAGGGATAACAATAGCTCCCTGTTACGTGCTGGACCGTGTACCACTAAGTGGCTTGTGTATTATGGCTTAGAGACTCCTGCCCTAGTTGGCTTGTATTTAAAGGTAGAAAAGGTCATGGGCTATTTAGCACCTCCACAACAGACTGAGAAGTCTGTAATGCCATCTTCCTTCCACAGGAGACATACCGATGTTAATCAGATGGCAGAACATTGGTGTCACACCCATGAAACAAAGCAGTCTTGTAGCTGCATTTGGCATTTCAACAAAGAGGAAACCTCCAATTGCCTCACAAATTTTGGTCTTGACATTTTAGTTGGGATTTTTGTGTACGCAAACAACCTCATAAAAATACTTAGTATGATATTCATAGCCTCATTTTTCACATATACCTTCTAGCTGTATTAATCTAGTTTATAAGTTATCCCCTGAAAAGAAACTTTTCATCAAGTTGTTACTGGAAGCATGCTGCAATGTACAACTTTGCCAATTAAAATTAAAATTCTATTAAGACATTGAACCTGATAAAGCTTCCTGGAGAATATAAAACAGCTCCAAGTACAAAGAAACTTTCTAAATATATTGCATAAATGAAAGACTTCTCCCCAAAAATGCAATGGCACTCTTCTAGCTACCAATAAAAGCAGCTTCTAAGAGATAGTTTTGAGTTTCTTAGTTTGTATTTAAGATTTTTTAAAGGTTGTCTTTGTACACTATCAAGGAACAGAAAGGACTCAATCCAACAGCATTAACTATGGTTTTTCTGAGAAGTCACTTAATTTGAAACAGTATAATTATTATAACAATGAATACCTACAATGTTTCCATTGTATGTTACTTTTGAAATCTCGTATACATGTAACTGAAGTTATACTATGGGCTCTGAGTATAACCGAAGTTACCAGACGTACAAGTCTTTAAGAGAAATGTTGGGTTTTCCCCCTTCTGATGCAGGTGATGAGCCATCAGTGGTCTCAATAATGTAACCTGAGCATCCTGTTCCAGTGATGTTGCAGATGTATATAATTCAGTTAAAACTGTCACCTTCAGTAATGGCATTGAGCAGTACCCAAAAAGGTGTTTATGTATGGAAAACAATGCAATTTAACATTTTGAGATGATACCATGCACATTTCTTTCAAAGAGCATGAGTGTAACAGATGAGCATTTCAAGAGCCCGTGAGTGCAACAGCTGATATTGTGTTTTGCAGCACTATTACACGTGTTAGAATTGGCACATCACAGAGACTTCGCTGTCTTTTCAGCTGCCTTGTAATTTCAGATGCAAAAATACAAAAAATCAGGTAAATTGAGGCAAGAGTACACACAGGTTGGGCAGATGTTATTATGTTTCCATCTCACTCGTGCCCTGCCTCAAGCTGAATTTTGCATGCTGGTTCTTCTATAGCTTTCAAGCTCGACCCTTAAAGTTTTCAAGATGCAGTATCTTCTCTCTGTGTGCAAACTTACAGACACAATGAAGACCTGATCTTAATTATAACTTCTAGGAAGACACGGCAGTAAAAATATTGCTGTTAATATAGTATCGATAGCACAGCAGAAGAGTCCCTGGGGAGGGAGAGGGAATTAAAACTTCAGCAACAGCAACACATGGTTTAAATAAGAGCAGAAAGATGCTCTCCATCATGCAGTATTATTAGTCTGCATGGGAGACTAACATCCTTCACATTTGCTTTCAGAAGTCAAAAATAGACAAGGGAGAAGACTCCAACATTCTCTTCCATGGCAGCATCTCTCTTTCTGCCTTTTCCCACTACAAGACTATAAGGATTAGGTTTGCAGAACAAGGCACTATAGCTCCCTTTACCAACAGAAAAAATACTTGCTTCTTTACTTGAAATAAATATTTGAATAAGTATTAAAACTAGAGCAAAACATCTTCTCAATTTAAATGTTCACCATGTTATGCCACTGTACTTCTTTTCAGAGCCAGACTCGTTTTAGCAGTCCCTTGATAAAGTCAGAAAATCTTAACATACAAATTGCATTAATTAAGAGCAATGATTTGTTAAAAATCAAAACCCAATAAAATGTCCACAAACAATGAGTCATTCAATCCTCAGTACTAGCAACAACAGTATTAATTATGGCACAGAAAAGCTTTCATACTTCATTTGGCTGTAAAGTTTATGAACTTTAGCAGAAAATTATCTGCCACCAAGTTTCTCATGTAGTCTCTGCGTAGTCTTTCCCAGTCTACACACTGTTGTCTTCAAGTCGAAAGAAAATGAACACACCTTTTTTTGAAAACTACATCCCTCTTTTTCCAGGGATACAGAGCATCATCAGGTGCTTTACAGTTTCAATTAATGGCTTGCAATTCAGCTGTCATGCCAGACATGGATATAATCCTCAATGAAAAATCTGCTACTTCTCAGGCCAGGAAACTCAGTCCAGAACTTCTTTCAGTAAACCTCACGTCCCTTTCACATACACTACAGTGATAAAAGGGCAGCAGCCACAGCTAAAAGATGAAATTAGCATAGTCAAGTATCTGCAGGCTACTCCAGGCAGTCTCATGCCCGTGAAGTACATCTCTACACTCAGCTCCTGGTCTGCCTGCACTGCTTTCATTTCAATCCCTGCAGTTTACTAAGCTTCCTTTGTAGATGAACCAGTCAGCCATTGACTCACTGACACTTCAGCGGAGAATACACACACAACTTTGTCTGAACCCAACACAGCTCTCCCCTGAATTTCTGGGCAGGAGAAGTAGCAATTTCCCATTTGAAACCCTCCAGACGACCCAAAAGAGAACTATCTTTCCTCTGACCTCATATTCCAGTCCTGCCTTCCCAGGACTTGTTTGTTTCTCCTTCCACCACAGAAGCACAGTGCTCTTAGCCTGGCTTAAAGCACTGAGATGGAATTGAGTACACCCAGCTCACCTCTAGCAGTGGTTTGTTTCACTAGAGACTTCATTAAGAACAAGCCAGAGATTGCACAAACTCCTTAAGTGGCCTGTTTAACAATTGCCCCAATTTGGTCTAAATTTTCTCTGCAGGAATCAAGTTCACTTTTCCTCACTCTTATTCTAATAGTTATGGACAATAAGAAAATCGAAACAAGCCGATATTCACCTTCTTCCATAACTAGCACAGATCTCCACTAAAAAGTCAGAATATGTGTCATTTCCCTTCAGTTTGCTCTTGTAGTCTAGATACACACACCTGATTTCCACAGAAATCATATCTGATCAACCCTGCCATCATCCTCTGGAATTACTGCACGGGTTTTTTTGCATCTTTCCTTGTTGCCTTCAAAAGAAACCTCATTCTGGCTGAGATGTCACTGGTAAAAAAGCAAAATTATTACTCAAATCGCTACTTCCTGTTAAGTCAGAACAGAATATGAATCATTCTGTAGTAGCAACATCATTTGTTCATTCCAGCTGAAAGGCTGAGCTTTTTATTCTTTTAGGACAAAGGAGTCATACCCTGTTTTATAATTGTATATTAAATGCAAAACTGTATTTTAGTGAATTCCACCTTTCCAGTTTTGGAACATCTTTCCAGCTTAGAGAGGTTTCCATAAATATATGTAGGTATTTTTTAATTACCTAGGAGGCTTTACAAAAACATTTTTGAAAATGAAATGAAGATGTGTTAATAAAGACCAAATGCCATCAGATGCAACTGCTAATCAAATTATAACATTACAGTCCATCTTCATGAGTACCAAGGCAAAGGTTCTATTCATGCATGAACTATGTGAGAACCTCTTGCACAGGTAAATATAAGATCAGATGGTACAGTAAAAAAAAAAAATGTATTCTTAGTTCCAGTAACTATAAACTAGCACTCACTACAGTTTTCTACTTATGGTCCACAGCAACAAATGTGATATGGTGCAGAGGTATTTTTTACTTGCTTCTCAGCAGTTTCTCAAAACTATGATTTTAGAACTGTAGGAAGCTAGGTCAGGTTTCTCTGGGATGGCTATTTTTTGCTAAACGATTAATTTATGGAATTATTTTAATTTCTTGTAACAAGCATCAGCCCTCCCGAGTACAGGTTTTCATTGGCTGCTATTAAACATTTGTTTTCGTGGTGACATCAGCCCCCTCCAAGTGAATACTCAGCTACTCCAGTAGGGCTCCCTACCCTACTCTCATTGTTAGAGATGAGATATAATTGCTAAAATTCTTGAAGCCATCAGTCCTCTTCTTAACAGTCTGGCAGCCCAGCAGGACAGTTTCAAAATACGCTATATTTTTCTCACCTGCCGTGATTGTCACCTCCTGCTTATCTTGCACAAGCTGCATGGTATCTGACACCACAACCTGATGGTTTGTATCTTCTTCTTTCTCTTCATCAGGCTGGTTGGCTGTTGCAAAACAGTTGCAGCTTCCAGTTTCTTTGCACAGGATCAGGGTCCGATACCAGTAGTCAGACATGAAAACTCCGTGAGCTGATTTCTGAAATATAAAAACAAGCAGAAAATCATTTGCTGCAAGACATAAAGAAAAAAACCTAGCTACTTGAAAGAAGAGGCTCAGATGTTAAGGATGACAATTACATACAGATTATCATATCTTTGATTTTATTTGAAGAAAAAATATGCAGTTTACAATAGCCATCCATGGTATAGTACCCAAGGTAAAATGTTGGAGTTCCCTGTAGTTTCTCAAAATGCTTATATCATAGGTCAGGAAGCTAATATAAAAAAAAACAAAGAAAAAAAAAATACAAATATCAAATCACATGTGATCTGCATAAGGGCAAAAAAAATCAATATCACTCTGTATTTTCAGCAGAACGAGTCAATATTTATCTTAAAAGCACCTTCCAAAACCAAGTTTAACTAGGTGAAAGAACACACCAGAACACAGGTTGTCAAAAAAGTGAAAGAATAAAATAATGATAAAAAAGGACAAGATACTATGACTGCCGTTATATGAGGGGCTGAAATTACAGTTCAAAGTTTTCATAAACTATTTAACTGAATGACACTTGAAATCTGGCAGGAAGAGGAGATGCCTTTTCTGACACAGCACCGAGGTCCTTCACCGCTGCCCTCTTCCTGAGCAGAAGGAAGGGGCAACAGCTCCCTTAGCCTAGCAGGAGCTAGAAATTACCAGGCTTATTATACGTGTTTGCAGGCGAGCGAGCAAGCACATCCCTAAACACCTGCAAGCTTCTTAGTTTATGCCAGAGAACTACTTCTTGAAATAATGACTAAAACAGCATTAAATGTGAAAGATTTCATCCACATGAGGAAACATCTTGATCTTTCCAAACACTTAACAGTTGTTGAAAGGTAATTGGGAACTTTGAAAAGTTGAATCATTGAATAGTTTAGGTTGGAAGGGACTTTTAAAAGTCACCAAGTCCAATCCTCCTGTAATGAGCAACTCAGTCAGGTTGCTCAGAACCCTGTCCAACCTGACCTTGAATGTTTTCAGGGATGGGACATCTACCACTTCTCTGGGCAACCTGTTCCAGTGTCTCACCACCCCATTGTAAAAAAAAAAACCAAAAAACAAACAAACAAAAAACCAAAACAACAAAATAAAAAGCCTCACCTTTCTTACATCTAATCTAAACCAAATCCTTCTTCATTTTAAAAATATTACCCCTTGTTCCATCTCCACATGCCCTTGTAGAAAGTCCCTCTCCAGATTTCCCATAGGCTCCCTTAGGTACTGGAAGGTGCTGTAAGGTCTCGCTGGAACCTTCTCTATTCCAGACTGAATAATCCCAACCATCTCAGCCTGCCTTCACAGGAGATGTGCTCCAGCCCTGAGACCATCTTCATGGCTGTCTTGGGCTGTGTCTATGTATGTGTT
>VZTA01026290.1:3643-46879 GCA_013398855.1 Mohoua ochrocephala
CTCCTCCCCCTCCCTCTTCACTGGCCTTGGTGTCACCATGTTGTTTTCCCTCGCATGTTCTCACCTCCTCCTCTTCTCTGACTCGAATCCCAAAATCTTGTGACTTTGTTTTGATTTTCTTCTTAAATATGTCATCGCAGAGGTGTTACCAGCCTCTCTCACTGGCCCAGTTTTGGCCAGCAGCACATCCCATCTTCAGAGCCAGCAGCCACTGGCTCTGCTGGACATGGTGGGAAGCTTCCAGCAGCTACCTCACAGGAGCCATCCTTGTGGCCCCCTGCTTCCCAAAACCAGGCTGTGCCAAACCAATACAGCACAGTACAGTAATCACAGCTTAGAGGAGACTTAGGCAACTCCAGCTCTCAAACAGTCCAAGATCTAATTGCAAACTGAAGGCCTGAAACCAAAATTGGGTCCTTCAACTAAAGTAATGAGGGAAGGGAAAAAAAAAATTAATGCACAAAAAATACCTACAGAAGCATTGGAACAAATGTTTCATATCACATGAAAACCTATTTTAAAAAGAATAAAAATATATGAACAAGATTTAAAAATATTAAAAATATTCCCAGAAATGCTAATCAACTCTAGTATTTTCTTCTTCATTATTAGAGATATCTTTTGTAGGTTCAGGTGATTATTTTGAAGCACATAGCAAAACATAACAGCTTTTAGGATAAGAATGAATCTTATCTCCAAGATAAGAAAAGAGCAAACCTCCAGGCTCTCTGTAGGTCTGCAAGGATTTGTGATTCTCAAACCTTTAGGAGTCATATCCGTAAGAACAATGTCTCCATGTTTCAAGATGGGAATTCTTTGCTGGTACTTTTGTAGGAAAAATATTATAACAAGGGAGTTAAAAAATACAATATGGACAGAAACTTGTCCTGAAGCAAAGCATCCTTTTCTCCAACTGAAACTATACTAGTAGGGTAAATCTAGTCCCTTGCCAATGAAGGAAGGGCTCTGGTGACACAGAGCTGGTGTAACCTGGGCTGACAGCAAGTGCAGATGTAACCTGGTGAATCTAAGCAAAAAAGCCCATAATTTTCCAAATCTTTTATCTACTTAGTATATAATGCTAAAGCGACTAGCTTGCTAATGATAAATCCAAGTGTCAAGGCACAGTGGGTTTTGAACATCTTGAAGATCATTTTAGATCACTATTTGCAAATCATTCTGTTTTCTTCTGTTCAGGTTAAGATTCATTGGATCTTACTTGCAGGATGAAGTTCTCACATGAGAGACTCATATTTCTCATCTGCTGGGATTTACAACTTGAAAATAGAGAACTTTGGCCTACGTTGGCAAAGCTTACCAGTTTTGACCATAAAAATTATATATCCTGGCTACTACAATAGTATGTAAACTATACTTGGGATCATACTATCAAAATTGCTAAAATCAATTAAATTAAATCATGATAAAAAAACCCAAATAATTTTGAAATGGTTCTTCCTGACAGAAATCCAAACTATTTATTGAAGGCCAAGAATTCATACAAATTAAACTAATTCACATAAAGAATTGACCTCAGGCAACAAAGTGTAATTAATTAATGCATTGCTGGATTAGTGCTTACTGGTGATAATTATTCATTCCTAAAGGAATTAACACTATCTCTGCACTAAATATCAGAGGAACCCCAGTCTTTGGGATCATAAAAAGATAATCATTTTTTTTTTAGGTTCTTTTTGGTTTGGGAGTTTTCCATTTATTTATTCTTAACTGATGCCCATCCTTCCTTCAGATTCTGCTACGAGACCCTGCAAGTGATAGGCAGCACATCTTCCTTTCTTATTAGCAAGCAAATTTTGTGAAAAGTGACCAAAAGACACGAGCCCTCAATTTGCTTTCCAATGCCATACAATTTTGCCACTATCCAAATATATCCAGTCTATAAGGAACACAATGGTTTCTTGTTTGGTGGTTTTTTGAAGATTACATTAACATTTGACATTAACATCACAGTCTGCTAGCAGAACGAGCAGGAAGACTGGTGCAACTACAAATAAATCAGTAGTAACAGTAACCAGTATTTCTGTAATCCCAAGGTCAGAGAAAAGACAGACCAAGCTTTTCAAAATTTTTAACATTAAATTTCAGCAATCATAACTCCAGGTAGCTTTGCAAAATGAAGCCTAAAAATTATTTTTATCTTAATCTTTCCTTAAAATTGTAGCCAGAGGAAAAAATTCAGGGGTACCTTTTCTGTGGAATAGTACTATCATTTATCATCCAGGCTGAGGTGCAAAGTGACACAAGATATTGAAAATCCCTTTAAAACATAATGGAAGAAAATCCTACACTCCTTGAAGTTTCTAACAAAATCTGCATGACAATTCATTGGACCAGGTTGCATCAGTGGTCCTTTTTCCCAAACACTATGATTACGAACCTTCGCTTTGCAAGGAAGTCTCCTAAAATATCAGTGTGTAATTCTTGCAGATATTTTTACATGTATTCTAAGACTCATTTTCTGCAGCACAGATTATTATTATTATTATTATTATTGTTATTATTATTTTTCTCCTCCAAATGAAATATTCAAGCTTGATGTTTTTCAATGCACAACATCTAATGTTAAAGGCTGACATACTTGGTAGTTATAAAGTTTGATCAGGTGAAAATAAAATCAGCGGTAATACTGTAAAAATTATAATGATGATTATAATGACAACTATGAACTGAGCAGTTCTTTGATCAAAGTCCAAAAGCTAATGAGGTGTTCAGGCAAGACATAAGACAGATATGTGTAGTGAACAACTCGGGAGGAGGAGAAGGAATTTTTGCAAAAAATTCTCAGAATTAAAAAACAAACCCAAAAGATAGAAGATAAGTGGCTTGTCAAAAGGGCATGAAAAAGAAAAAATTGGAAGTTAATTATTACTTCATAGGAGTGGGCTACTCATGCAAGATAAATAGAGGTGAGATGGATGATAAGAGAGATTAAAGTCTGGAATGTTAGAGGCACAGCTGAGACTTCGAGACTATTAATTATGAGTGGCTGCACGAAGCTGGCCAGAGATGAGTATGAAGTATAGTGCGATAAAGCTGGCAGAGCTATGCACTGCTTGCTTTGTAAAGAATGATCTACAGGCAATCCTGCCATCTGCCAGGCGAAGTCAGAGATCATAAAAGGAAAATTTCATAACATTTTTACATCGTTATCCTTCAAGAAAAAGACACGATAAAACTGGTTAGAGTATGACAAAATATTTCGCTGGAAACACAAGAGGGGATTCTGTTAGATGGGAATGGAGAAAATCTGGGTCACAGTGTGCTCCTGCACTGTGACCGCTGCATGGCCAGCAGGTTGAGAAATGGGAATTTGGGCAACCTATAAGTCTTCATAAAAATGCTGCTTTGTACATGCTACAGTGTGATCTGAGTTAATCTCATTATTTGAGTTAAATTCCCTGAAGAATGAGGCCATTCTAGGCATGCTGTAGGAGGTGCAGGATCTAAGCAGGGTTTCCATGTGTTTTGCATCCTCTGGACCACAAAGTCTCTTTGGGATGGCTTTTCTCATCAAGAAATCAGCAGAACAGAAGAATTAGTAAGATTTAGGAGACAGATGAGACAAGACTTAAACATTAACAGCATGAGTGTGTGAACGGAATGGAATAAAATGCAGCAAATGGAAGTTAATAAATTTTTTTAAAAAGGACTAATTTAGCAAAGTGACTAAAGGCCAGAGCAGTTGGCAGTAGGCACAGGAAACAGGAACCAGCCTGTCAAGAAGACCAAGTCAGTAGTCAGAAAGGAAGATGGGGTGGGATACTACTTTCTAAATAATGAAAAAACTATAAAACTTCAATTTGGATGGCATAGACACTTCATGTGAGACATGACAGTTTTTTTTATTACTAGAAATGTACATGGTGATGAGTATGTTTAAAATAAAAATAAATAATGATTACTTGCTGCTTAGTTTGGTGCAGGAAAAAAGCACTTAAATTTAAACAGTAAATAAAGCTGCACACACACACACACAGATATTCCTGTAAAATATACATGTTGCTGAAATCAACCGGGCTATTGTGAATAAAGACTTTGGGAGGGAAAAACCCACCATGCCAAGCAGATAAACCCATATGACCATTTACAACAGATTTTCTGTACCTTGCATCCTTTAGACAGCAATCAAAACAGCTTAAGATTGCACTCAGATCATTTCAGAAAATGCTGGGATCTGCTTGCTGAAAATAATAATACAAATTCTTTCCCTTTTTCATACTTCTCTTTAGCAGTGTGGCACTCCTGAAGCTGCCATTTGGTCCGCTAGGATGCATTGTTATGTACATGGAGCTTCCCACACGACCATGCTGCTATTTGCCACCTCAGAGCAAGCTAAAAGCATTTTCAAAATGCAATTGGGACCTTTCAGGAGAAAGCTCAAGTGGTGTTTGGATAATATGAAGTTAACACTCTACTACATTTCACAGACAGGCACACCAAAGCTAATAAATTCTTCTCATGTCTTCAGATTATTAACACACCTACTGGCAATGTCAAGATGTTAGTTTAAAGAATTTCAAATATGAAACAGTTCAATAATCTGTTTTACGACAGCTGACTGACAAAGCTAATTAACTGCCTGGAGAAGATTCTTTATAAATGAAGCAACTTCTGTCTGAACGTATTTTCAAGAACAACCAAGTATTTGTTTTGTCTTTGTCTCTTCTCTCATATTTTCTCCCTTCCAGCCTTCTCCATCTCATGTAATCTTTTATCAAAAGTTTCCTTGATGGTATTTATATATTGCCCTTCCTCTGACTTGGTGTTTTCTTATTCTCTGTGTCCTTTTTATCTTCCTGCTGGACATTTCTACTCCTCTCCTCCAGACCTTTTCAGGCCCTCTCCACAGAGCACTTTCAGGTTTTGTACCTTGCATCCCCATGCTCTCCTCAGCTGTCAGGTTGCTGTTTCAGCACCTCCATCTGCTTCAGGTATTTTTCTCGTTGAGAGACTTTCCACCATGCATCATTTCCCAAAAAAGAAAGAACCTGTTTGCGTCCAGCTTTAGTTGCACAGAAGGAAAACAGTACTTTAGAGATTTTTTCCCCCACTTGACTAACTGAATATTACAATTTTTATGCAGAGGAAGCTGACACTGGTAGCTCTGGTTACTAATAGCCTTTATTGTCAGAAGGCACTATCATACATCTCAGTCTTGCCCTGAAAGACATCATTCTGCCCATTAGATGATCTCTCCTTAGTGAGAACAACCTATTTATTATACCGGGTAACGTACCAGTTTAATGAAATGAACAGAGCTAATGAAATTACCCATTGCATGATACCCATTACAAATAAGGGGCACTGAGAGTACTGAGATTAGAAAATACTTGCAAAATTCAAAACAAAACACCTGCAACAAGAGAAAGAGTTGTTTTATGAAGATGAACATTATCAGACTTTTATTCCCATCAGAACCCAACTCTGAATGTAAGCATTGCTGCATTACAGGCAGAATAATAGCAAGACTGGAAATACTTGTTTTTAGGCTCTTGTTACATGATGCCTGTGTCACAGACCATCAGCAGCAGATTAATTTTATCTGGAATGTTTCTTTTTTTACCATAAATTCATTTAAAAAATTGTAGCTATTCTTATGAAGTAACATATTGCTCAGATATTTTTTAACACCAAAAAAACAGACTGAAAAAAATAGTGCATCTCTGGGTAAATATCAAAACACTGAGGGATCAGATTTCCAGCTAGACTTGCAGAAGCATTTGCAAAAATCCTGGTTTCAGGTCCATTTTTGTCTGATCCTGCTCAATCCTCTCAGAATGAGGGACACCCACTGGAGAGAAATTTGTCCTGTGACTCCCTGTCTCATTCACCCCCTGCCCTTTCACTTGCTGACAGCATATTCAGGAAAGAATCAGGATTTCACACTGAATTATCACTTTAGCAAATGATTGGTGTTATGCTCATGTTCCAGAACATCATCAAGAAAGGGAGGTGGGTTAAAGCAACTAGGGCATTATTGAGTCTCCTCTCACGTCATTGGTCTTCCAGAGGAGAAATTTTCTTGATCTTGCCACATTCCCCCTTTTAGGTTTTTTTTGTGGAACACATATTCACTGTCTTCAAAAGGTCTGCATCTCCCACCATTCAAAATATGGGGGGGACAAATGTTAGTTTCTTACAGGAGGCTAAATGAGACATGGGAACCCACTTGTAATGCTGCAAAATGGAAAATTGTGTTATGATCACTGTCCTTCTCCACTCTGCCCTCTCTAAAAGTCAGATGTATTCACATTCGAAGCCCTGCTTAGACTCAACACTTTAAATTCATGGAATGTATCACTTTAGAATCAGATATTTTGCACAGTTTCAATCAAAAATTAGACTGAAATTACCTTTTTCCTTTCTGCTGTCAGATAAGACAGATGTGACAACAATTCTTAACAGACTGCCTAGGCATTTTGGGGAAATAAAAGCACACAAACATGTGATTAAGGATGCATATATTATTAAAGGATAATTGGTAAATAATTTTTATTAATGAGTTTATCAGACTCAAGTCTGAGAGTCCGTCCATAAATGAGCCATTCTTCCCCATCCCTCTTTAAAACTCACTGATTGTGCTTTGCTTTTATAGGGCTGTGCTAGCTAATTAGGGAATTTCAGTAATCTATTTTTAATATGTACCATCTTCTGTTCTGTTTAGTGCAGCCTTAAGATAGACTTTTATCTTTACTGCTGTGCACAGATCATCTGAAAATATAAGTTCTCTGCTACATGACAACTTATAATGAGCCTTAATGAAGCTTGGGAACAGCTGTTAAAAACTCCAGTTGAATAGGTTTGCCCAAGCAGCAGTGGCTTGTAGTGCTTTTTCTCTTACAGCACTGTTGAGTCATCTGCTACCGTACACATAATGAGAAAAATCAAAAATGAAACACCAAAGCTGGTTATTCCTTTTTTCCTAGACATTTTATTTTAATCAGAGTTTTAATAAGTACATTATGAACCATCATCTCTTAAGCCTTTCACCTTTTTAATTATATTACTGCTCTGAACATCGACAAAAGCAAATGTTATTATGCAAATTTTGCTCCAAATTCGTGTCCTTACCGAGAGCATAAGAAAGAGAGTTCAAACACCATTTTTAATTATACTATAGCTAAATGAGCTGCAAATTATTAAAAATTACAATAAGCTCTCATGATTTTACGTGTTCCCTAAGCTAGAAAGCAAAAGATTATACATTTTGGGTAGGAAAAAGTATTTAAAGAACTCTGACAGTCAAACATGATTGAAACAAACAAATTCCCTTACTTCATGCCGTTTGTCTTACCTTTTTCACCTTTAAATGCTCAGACACGAAACTCTCTGGCATAAAGGACACTAAATGCTTTTGTATTGCTTTTCTCCTGACAAGGATGTGCAACTTTCCTGAAGCCTCTTCTTTTTCTTTTTTTTTAATATAATTTGCCAATCATTCAATCAGAACGTGGGGGAGAAATTCACTTTCATGTATCATCTCCAAACCACTACTGCATGAAATATGAAGGCTTTTTTTTTTCCCTTCCAGTATCCTTGTCATCTGGTTTTGTTTCAGTAACACCTATGGGCTTAATTCCCACTCTCCGTGGCATGGAACAGCTGCAACAAAAAGCATAGATCAAAAGTACATTGTTTAAGTCTAGAGCCAATGGATGGCTAAGGACTCAGATGACAGGAGAAAAAGAAAATAGATGATCGCACTGAACTTAATAAGCAGAATCCACAGAACACCTGATAAACTTTTTCTCTTCTCCTTCCATCAGTCGATATTTTCAAATAGAAATTTCAAAAAGCCAGGACTTGTTGATGTTGCCAACATTTTGAACGATCCGCATCAACCTAACGGAGCCAANTTGAAACAAACAAATTCCCTTACTTCATGCCGTTTGTCTTACCTTTTTCACCTTTAAATGCTCAGACACGAAACTCTCTGGCATAAAGGACACTAAATGCTTTTGTATTGCTTTTCTCCTGACAAGGATGTGCAACTTTCCTGAAGCCTCTTCTTTTTCTTTTTTTTTAATATAATTTGCCAATCATTCAATCAGAACGTGGGGGAGAAATTCACTTTCATGTATCATCTCCAAAGCACTACTGCATGAAATATGAAGGCTTTTTTTTTTCCCTTCCAGTATCCTTGTCATCTGGTTTTGTTTCAGTAACACCTATGGGCTTAATTCCCACTCTCCGTGGCATGGAACAGCTGCAACAAAAAGCATAGATCAAAAGTACATTGTTTAAGTCTAGAGCCAATGGATGGCTAAGGACTCAGATGACAGGACACAGGAGAAAAAGAAAATAGATGTTCGCACTGAACTGAATGAGCAGAATCCACAGAACACCTGATAAACTTTTTCTCTTCTCCTTCCATCAGTCGATATTTTCAAATAGAAATTTCAAAAAGCCAGGACACGTTGATGTTGCCAACATTTTGAACGATCCGCATCAACCTAACGGAGCCAAAAACTAGCCACAGGCATTGGGCTTCACCTCATTAGTTAATGTTTCTGAGCACTGAATATTGCATTATGAAATTTTCAGTTGTTCTGTAGGAAAATCACAAGAGATGGAGGATTCTTACTCTTTCTGTAAAAGTTGAGCAAGTCTGTGGACACCCTGGTCCAGGGAATTTTCACTATCAACCGCAATGGCATCGGAATTTGTTCTTTTCTGCACCAGTTCTGAGCTCCAGTGCCATTTTCCTGCCTTGCACAAAGACTTGGAACTGTCAGGTTGCAGAAAGAGCATTATTTGCCGAGTTTTTCAAAGTTCCAGTCTCATGAATTTTCATGGTAGTTATGCCAATGTTTTATTTTCATGATGGTTGGAGAACACTACACAATTATCGCAACCCCATGGACAAATAACAAAGACATAACTGGAAAGAAGTGGATCTGTACAATTTAGACCTGAGCTTGACAGCTTGTACACTTTCCAAATTGTGACTGTCCTAGGAACACTGCTCTTCTAAGCTCTCTGCAAAAGAAATAAAATAATACACTACATCTGATAACTCTGCAAAAGAAGAATAAACACTAAGACCCTGACTCTGAGTTATAAGGAGCTTATCTGAAGTAGTTGCACTGAAAAGAGTGTAAAGCATCATTATCATAATACATGATAAGAAGTGCAGTAACAGTGAAATTTTAGAACAGCACAGAAAAGGGATATATTTTAATTCGAGAGTCATTCACAAGAAAGCTTCTCATGCATGAGAAATGCCTACAAAAAGTACTTCTCACAATTTGGAGAAGAGAAAAATCTTTACACACAATAACAGGGCAAGAGTATAAGTCAGCCCCCCAAAAATGGCATTAAAAGCCCAGAAGCTGTTTCAGGAGAGGGAAAAAAAAAGGAAAAGGACAAAGAGCTTCTCAGTTTCACCTTCTTATAAACCTTGTATCAAAGCAAGACAGCTTTCTCAGGTCTATGAGGCCATTTATCTAAGATAATACCTGGTGCCTTTAAGAATTATTTATGAAGTAGTTTTTTAGTCACTCTAAAGAAAATTCAACTTTTTGCATCATAAGGAAACAAAGAAGAAAGAAAGGCAGGAGAAACCTACTGGTTCCCAGCCTACTTTGCATAACTGCTCTCTTTTTCCTTGAGATATGTAAAAAAGTGTTTTGGATATATTGATGTAGACATCAGTTTTTGGGAAGGGAGGGAGGGACGGGCAGGGGAAGGCTGGAAGAACACAAGAGAACAAAGAAGGAGGTTTTCTTGCCAGATTAGATATATCTTATCTGGAGGTTAATTTTTAGTTAATTTTTTTGCATAGTTTTTTTAAGGGAAACAAAGGTAGCTATCCCAGCTGTCAGTGAGTTCAGAAGCCATTAGTAAAATCTGGCTGCAATATGAAAACAGGGTAATAATCTCTGACACCCAATACTCCATTGCCACATGAATATCAGCTGCAGAACAGAGAATAGATACCCTGGCAAGCTGAGGTCTATAGAAGGCTACACGTTTTTTTACAGTTAGAATTATTTTAAATTATTCTTCCCATCCAAAACTGTTTCACAAATGAACTGTTACATAAACTCATAGCTTGCACAGAGAAAATATCAAAAATTTAAGCTTTGTGCTTCTAGTCTAGATCTGTAAAAGACATAATTTTGAAAGATAACCTGTACACCTGAGGTAGCATCCTGCCCCAGGAATTCCACTGGCATTTTTCCATTATTTCCAGAGGAAAGGGCTTGTCTCACTCTTTCATCCAGGTTTTTGTCAACTATCATTAACTGTGCATTTGGTAATTTTTCCCTCCTAAATCAAAAGATGTCAATGAAATGGTCAGTGCTATCCCATTGCATTTACTATTTATTAAAGTATTAAGGGCAATTACCAGAAAAAAAATTTAATCTATCATCTTTTACAAAATGTGGCTTCAATTCTATCTAGTCACATAAATACAGAAGTCACAAATAGCCATAAATACCACACACAAGCAAAGTTAATTAGGAGTCTATTAAACTTGTACTTCTATTATTCTCTGGAATTCTCTGCAATGTATTTAGGCACCCCTCTCTTTCTGCTAAATGCTTGGTTGGTATGCGCACTTGCAATGCCTTCTCAGATCTTTGCAGTGCTATTAAACATCATTACATCGTTATTGTTCCTTTGTTTTTTTGGTTCTGCTCCCATAAGGCAAGGACCATTAGCCAAAGGATTTATTTCAATAGAGAGAGCAGCACAGGAAATGTCCCAGCTCGAGGCAGCCGAATACTTGCAGGATGACAGGCAGTTATATTTCCTCACCCATCGCCACAGTCGTGTACAGAACTTTTAAGTTATCATTACTCATTTATTGATGAAACTCTGACCAATTTCAAAACAATTAAAGCCCCCCAAAAAAAAAAAAAATCTCTTAAGTGTCATTTATCTGTAACATGATTTTGGTGGCCCTGATGAAAATATCAGCAATACTTTAAATTACAGTTTTTCAAAGAACATGTCATTTAAAGCTACGAAGACAGATACATTGTCATTTAATATAAAACAATTGATAATTAGTGAGAATGAGCACCAGAAATATAACACAGTAGCTGTACAAACACTTAATCCTTCTCATTTCATATAATGATATTTTAAAATAAATATATTTACGTAATGCTGTAACAGTCACAGAGTAACTAGAGTCTTTTACACCATGCTCTTAATCACCTTGAGACCTGACAAGGAATCATAAAAAGTAGGCCTTGTGCTATTGCTTCCCAAACATGTCCCTCCATATCTTTTCCCACACAGATCACAGTTTAATTTTAGGGATAGTACCAAAGCCATCTCCTGAAACTAAAGAAATATTGATAAAGCACAATCTGAACACTATTGGGATGCCCAGGATTTTCAAATAAAAGAGTTGGGCTTTAAAGCTCCAACACAGTTAGCAAATATTCCCTGAGGGAAGAATTAAAAAAAGAAAAAACTAAAAAATCTTGGCAACTGAACCTCATTCTACATCATTCATTAACTGTGATACAGCAGTTACATGCCCCCAAACCCTAACTATGCTCCCTATGCAAATAACACAGGTTTAGCTTAAAATAATGAGCCAGCTCAAACCTAAATGCACTTCCAGGGAATCAATTAGAGCTAAGCCATTGCTAAATGTGACCCTCTGTACACCACTGGCTTAAAATGGGCTGTTTTATATGCCTAAACTGCTGATTTCATGCTGACATTTTGCCAAGCAACCAACTTGGCAAAAATTGAAATAGTCTTTAATCAAAGTTTCAGTTAAACTGTACTCTTCATCCAAACGTGTTCATGCCAAACAATAAACAGAGAGACACCAGCCTCACAAATTCAAGGTACAGCTACGCAGAGCCATTACCAAATAACCAAACTAATGTGAATTTAAAAACTTGGCCTCATAAGGAGCCTTTTCCTTGAGAGAAGGCATGCTGCCACGTGCAGGCATAAGACACAAAATGACATAGCTTCTCTCAAACAGGCCTTTCCTTCCAACCATAAATGTCAGAAGATTGTATTTAACAAAATGCATTTCTGTAGCTAAGTTTCATAAATTTGTATTGTGATAGAGAGCATTCAGTCAGAGACTACCAAATAGTTCTCTTGGCTGTGAAGTCTTAATGTTCTATTAAAAGGAAGAGTATGTGGGAAAGGAGATCAGCAGGGATCAAAATAAGGGTAGCTATAAAGAGTAAACACTTTGGGCCTGCATCACCAAAGGATGCTAAAAAGCATTTGCTTCCTTGTATCAATAGCTTAGTAGAGATGGCTTTGCTAAGCACTGAAAATAAAATATTTTCACTTCACTACTCCCCCAACTTTTAAAAACTTTGCAAGGAGTGTGAACTTTTCATTTAACTTGCACCTGTTAAGCAGCAAACAAGGTCTGAAGTGTGAATACAGCTTAATTTCTCTGGCTAGCCCACACCTGACAAGAAAATACCTTGTCAAAGAAATCCTATTTGAGGGTCATAGAACCATATCTTTGAGCAGCAACATAGAAAGACCTTTTTAAAGATAAATTCTTGCAGCTGGACACTTTCCTTTGTTGGCTGTCATTTCTCTGGTTACAGTTTCCAGATACCCCTCGGTTCCTCAGATGCTTAAGACTCCATGGGCTAAAATTCTCAAAGTAAAGGATGCAGAATAATGTTTTAAATTCTGGTAGCAGTAAAAGGGGAAAGGCAAGGCATTCCCTATTGTACTGCTGTGAAAACACGCTTCAATAAGTAGCTGCATGTTGTTATTTTAGCTCTCTTAATAAGCTGTCATCAGTAGAGATAAACAAAGAGTAAGTTACTTGATTTAAAAATGTATTTTAGGTCATTTATTTTATTTGCTGTTGCTGACTTTTATCTGCAACAGTGACATACAAAATAGTCATTTATGTGATTTAGACACGTAGCCATCTCATTTTCACACTTCATGCTCCAAGAAAAGGCAAAAACTTGCTCACAATACTGACAATTTAAATTCAGCAGAGCTGCTACATGACATCTCAATCTGTTGAGATATATCATACAATTACCACTGTAGGCCACTACAAAATTATCCTCCTTTCTTTCATAATGCCATGTGGGGAGGGAGACATGCTGGCTTCTTAAGTTCTTGCACCTCCTCGCTCTAAAGGTCTCCACTGAGTCAAAATATCTGTCAGTCTGCAGATTACATTGTCATCTCCTTTCAACATACTGATTTCCACTGAGACAAAAATTGGGTTTTTTTTATTTTTTAAACTACCTTCTACTTCAACAGAGATGCCAAAGTAGCAGCGAAACTAGACACGTTCAAGCTACTACTGTGTGTAAAACTCTCTACACAGCTACATTTCTTTTATGCTAAATAAATCAATTTCTCTCTTTTCCAAAAGGGTCTTGCCACATTACATGTTTCCTCTGTCCTTTCTTCTGCACGTGTTGTTGTAAATCAATGAAAACCAAAAAAAAGTGGTCTTAGAGAAACAGATCTGTTAACTAGGCTTGATGAATTTTCCTGATTATTAGTGACTGCTGTGAAAACTCTTTACATGCATTTTGTCAAAGTTTTTGTCCATCTAACATGCAAAATCACCTAGGCAATACCAGGACAACAACTTGAGTACGTGGCATCCACTCAGAAATTAAGGGACATCTTTCATTCTACCCTGCTGAATCTGTGTTCTCTGAGCATACCTACAGTCGAGGTGGGACCCAAACATAAAGTTTTTAAAGAGCAAAATTAAAGCATGGTAGAAAAGGTAGCTTTACAAAAATACCATAGATGGATGCATTGATCTCTCTCAAGTAAACATTGGGAAGCTACGAAGCTTCATGAACAGATACAAATTAAAGAGCAGAACTATAAAGGGAAGCAAGTAAATGGAAAAAAACAACTACTTATTTTTAGTTTCTTTTCAACCCCTGTCAGTAAATAGGAAATGTAAATAGAAGGTGAATTTCTATGTTCATAGAAAGGGCATTTATAGATATATTTATTCTGAGTAAAGTTTGACAGCAAAAACCATATTGATAGACGAACACATTGCTAGACCAGCACATTTTCTCTGTCACATGAATTAGTTTCTGACTATCACCAGAAACACTTGAAAGATCATATTTTTGATGGCACCTCCCATAGCAAGCCATGTATGTTAACCAGGCTCTGGATAATGATTTTGCTAGTAGGAGTTCTGAAAATGCTCTTAAGCAGTATTAAAATTAAAATTAAATTAAAATTAAAATCCCAAAATTAAATAAATAGCTGACAAATGACACCATGGGCATGTTAAACAACCATATTGTAAGTATTCAAAACTTGGCTGGTTTCTAATGTTTCCGTAGTGCACTGAGGATCTCAGTACTGCTTAAGGAGATGAGAATTAAAGAGCTGTCAGACTGCCAAAAAAATGTCATTTTAGGCAGCAGATGTGTATGCTGTCAACAACTACTTTCACACAACACAGTAAACCAATGGCAGGCCTACGTTTTGGTTTTGTTATTAGCAGATTACTGCAGGGGATGTAAAAAAAAGAGGAACACGTTCTTCTAGGACAAGTGGAAAGAATAGCATGAGCGTTAAAAGAAAAAAAAAGAAAAGAAAAAAAGCAAAGGTAGGTAACCCACTTGCTGGTATTGCAAAGTCACCGTGCTGCAAAAGAGATACTCAAAATCTCGTTTCTATATTGCAGAGAGAAAATAAATTATTAGCAGTTTTATTAAATGGGCTTCTAAGAGATCAATGTGCAAAGTAAAATTTTCTATCAGCACAACTGTTTGTCTTTGACATCTGCCGTTAGGTGTTATTGAATCAAAATGGTAATATGCAATTCAGGAGACATCTACAGCAGTGTGAGTCCAGGACAATATGTTGTAATGCCAGGAATTCACCGACAAATATCAACACTTCCTCATTTCCTGTTTGCATGATCTGAAATTCACAAAGCCTTAAAGACTTTTAACTAATGATCACAGTCTTTGATCTCCAGAAAATTATTATGGCATGTGTAAAAATGAGATTTGTAAGAACTCTCTTAAAAGGGAAATTAATTTAGTGATTATACGGCATATTTAAAAAAAATATATATAGAAGAAAAGAAAACAAAAGCACAGTTTAAATTTCAACAAAATAGATTGATCTAAGTACTCATCATCCGTATTCAGAACACCATGAAAGACGTTCCTGAAGATAAAAGATAGTTCCATGAATGCATTTTCAGCCTGACATGCATATTCATTTCAGCATATTGCACCATTAATTATTCCTTTATAATCTCTACTAAGATCATTTGTCACTCATTTACGTTTCAAGCCTTCTGAAAGTGACAAATCTTTTCTCCTACATTTCTAAGTACTATTGAAGGTACTTAGGAAAAAAGCAGCATTAGTTTTTCAAGTTCTGTTATACCTACACCACAAAGCAAGAAGATTGTGTCACCAAGTAATTTGGTAAATTTGTGTTCAAATATTCCCAGTCTTGGCTGAAAGGCTCTGTCTTCACTCAAGACATCATTAAGAATTAACATCACAATTTTATCCTAGTCTTTCCAAAACTTCATAAACCAACAAAAACCAGGTATCTTCAAGTAGATGTACAAAGGATCACCTCACTCCTCGGTACAAAACATAGAAAGCATTAAGGCTTCCTGTGAGAGATTTTGAGTCATTAATATCTGCAGATAGCACATAATTGACTAACTGGTAACATGAAAGGCAGCTGTGGTGTCTTAGGAGGGGTCATGGACCATCAAATATTCCCAAAGTATCTCCTGATTCACAGCATTACAGCACTCAGTGTGAAACCCCACACCCCACTGGGGTGTTCCCTCCTGAACCTGAGCAAATATAACCCATGGAACTTTGGTGTTTTGGTGGGTTTTCCTCACCTCTGGTGGGTTGAGACAGTGACTATCAGGCATCAAAATTGCATCAAGTCGTGGGATCCAACAGGTGGTGACTATATCCCTTTGTACTCTTATTCCCTGTTTCTTTCTCTCTCTCTTTACCTCAAAATTTTCTGTTAAATAAAAATCTGCACTACTGACTTTGCCATATCGTCTCATTTGCACCTTAATTTGGGCAGAGGCATCTCTGTAGGAATTTTAATAACCAGATAGTAACATTAATAAAATATTTGTTATCTGTGTAGTTCAAGTTTTCAGGGAGTTCCCCCCCCACCATCACTTATTCCTCTCTGTATCAGCCAAGCATACAATTGTCAGACAATATCTAATGGTAAGTATTCCATAATATGCTCCAGAAAAACAAAAGCTCACCCATGTCCACCATATTTCATCTGAAAGAAACTTTTTTGGGACATTTTGTAAGATTTAAGTTGAAGCATATCTACATGGTTCATCCAGAACTCTAGTTAAGGATTAGGGATATAACTTGAGATACCTGCTTTGAAAAATACCATCCCCCTGAGAGCCTGAGACTGTGGTTTGGAAACCTGCTCAGAGGAATTTGCTTGTATCTGTGTCCTGGTTCTGGCCAGGACAGGGGTAATTTTTGCAGCAGTCACGATGGGGCATGGATAGGACCCAGAGTTTATTCTATACCACCTCACATAAATTTCTGGAGAAGGGGGAGTGATTGAGCGGTGCATGGTTTGGAGGGTTTCAGTGGGAACACTAAACTGGGAAATACCATTCCTAGACCACGACAATCTAATCTTAATAACACAGTTTTTCCATGGGGAAAGAGGTCACTGAGAAGGATTGCAATTAATCATTCTCTCCCTAAAGACGCTCCTAGCATCACTAATGCTATTCACGTTCTCACAGATTTCAAACTCATTATAAAAATTCTTGATTTTTATTCTTCAGTATAACTAGGAAAGAGATTACTCTGCCTGAGATCAGTGTTGTTAGAAAGAATCTGCCAGATTTGTTATCCTTTTCTTTCCTGCTAAATCACAGTTGTCAGCTGCAAGCTGAACAAACATGACTTGGTATTGTAATATCAGCAAAACCCACCTTTAAAAAAGTTTTAAAGGAGCTCCTACAACTGGGCACTCAGTTTGCAGAGTTTGTGCACTTCAACAACAGTAGTTGAAGTAGATTTCTGTAGGTTTTAATGCCAGTTTTTTCCCTGGCATGCCCAGTGCTCTTGTGCACAAGCTGTCCCCACCTGCCACGTTTTCGTAGATGCGATTTTGCAGCACACCTTCCCTAGCACTGCACGCTGTGTGTTCAGGCCTGATCTTCCAGGCTCATCAGCAAGGGCTTCCTCTTCTGGTGCTGTGGTTTGGGCTATCAGTTAATCATTCCAAAGGCATGTGACAGCTGAATCAAACATTTCACAAACCGTGTAAATGTTTCCAAAAATACAGTGTGCTTTAAACAGTAACGAGTTAATACAATAGTAACGAGCGATAACACAAGTAAACAAAGCAATACAACTCTTCCACACATCCCTTATTTAATATATGCTGGTAACTAACGTGAAAAACCTAAAAGTAATCACATCCAGAAGTCATTTACCTACCCAACTTCCAGTAAAATCAACAGGATTTAGGTGCATATGTGATTTTGAGAAGGCAAGTTTATTATTGTCTTTTCATTCAAACTGGTTTTAAATCACTCATAAGAGCAGGACTTAGGCAAACAATAAGTTCCAAATTCTATATGTAGTGAAATCTGTCCAAGAAGTCAAACCTACCAAAGCATATTAGGCGTCTGATTCCTATGAAGTCAACGAGAATTAGAAGCTTGTATGACACAGTGCATGGGAACCCAGCCCCATTTAAATAGATGGTTTGTAGAACTCAATAAATAGAAATTTGCCATTTTGGAGGCTTAGACAGATTTCATTAGAATGAATTATATCTGAGAGCCTTGATAAAACAGGAAATGCCTCGATTTTTTTTAATGGCATCGCAGACCTACTTTTGGGTGTTACAGAAAGACGAAAGCAAGACTGTGATGCATCTTATTTAATATCTTACACCATGCATTTTGTCTGAAGCTTTTGCATTTCAAGAGAGTATTGTATACATGGCCTTAATATACAAAACAGACCTTTTTGGATTTGTATCCAAGAAAACTGTCTTAAAAGCTTAAAATTCACCTTGACCATTAAATAAAAATTCAAAGTCACAATATTGTCTGCTCTCTGAGAATTATTTCAGTCGTATTTAAGATTACTGAAAAAGAGAATTGGAATGGTGTAAGAATTTTGCAGCATTGTAGAGAATATATGAAGATGAAAATTTTTGCAACACAGGATGGCATTTTCATCCGAAAGTTGTATTTAATGGACTAAACTCTGAAATATTGAAATCACATGAGATATCCTATTTTCATATTATTTCTTGACATCAGACCTAATCACTTCTCTTGACTTGATAAATCTTATAGAATTACTGTCAAGCTATATTTGGCTGAGAGATCTGTTTATATGAATATGATTCGTAGTTTTGCTGCTAAGCAAAAAGATAAATCCATCTGCTCTCTTTCATCTCACCTTTTTATGAAAGCTTGCAGGATGAAGCTTGTAGAATATTTTTTTTTTAATCTTTCTTTGGCTGTTCCATTTTCAAATATCAAAAGAGGGTTTTTCAACACAGCCTACTGAAGCTTCTTTCCACTGAGGTTATAAAACATCATTAATTCTTTGCTCTAAAACCTACACGTCCACGATGGTCACATATTCAAATGCTCATCAGCCTTCTGCTTCAAACAAAGTGCAAAGAAATGTCATGAGCCTGTTTTACTCTATTGAGTTAATTTAACTTCATTCCAAAGGCCCTGATACTGATATCTCAGTATCCTCAGATACTGAGAGCCAAAGAAGAAAGGCAGGAGATTTCACTTCCTTATGTCTTAATATTTTGAGTCTCTTAAATATTTGAGGGCCTGTCTTCCTCTGTTGATATACTACGTAAATTCTAGACCAACAAAGTCTTCAAATTAAGGTTACACACATTCCACGGTAAGTGGCACCTGTATCGTTTTCCTAGAGCACAGATCCACTCATGGGAAAAAGAAATGGCCTTCTAATGAGACACCCATCTCATCTGCAGCAGGTCACGGCTTCTTAGAAACCAGCCTTGGATTAAGGACAGAAATAAAACTAAACCAGAAGTGTTCATCTGATTAGAGGACAAGATCTTTGCTGAGCACAGGAGCAGGCACACTGCAGCTTCTCAAAAGCAAACAGAGGAGTTGCTCAATAGTTACAAGAGACTCACTAACATTTACAGATCACAAAACAACATCATTGGTCATGCATGCTCCCTGTTCCCTTGTCAATCATCTAGCTCCGGCTGTGCAGACAGTGCTAACTGGAAATTCCACCTTTGCTGTTCACGCAGAAAATCACTGACATAGCGACAGATTTCTTTTTGTGAAATTCAGTTACACATCACAGGTTAAAATTTATAATAATACCTGACAATAGGCTGCAATATATATGTGACTTTTTTTTTTTTAGAGAAGTACCCCTGAATGGACAGATGCTGATGTGGCAGTTCCTTCACTGTATATCCTTAGTGTATTTCTTTTCCTGCTTATCACTCATAAAATATTCAGCAGGAGCGCAGGGCCACCTGCAGAGAGGGAAACCAGGCCAGTTCTCATGGATATCCCTCCTATAAAATTTAGGCAGCAGCAATTTTTAAATAGAGTGTTGGGGCTAAAGAGAAAATCTTTTATGACGACCCTAAAATCTTACAGAAACTTCTTTTAGAGAAAATCGGGGGACTGTGCATTCACCAGCTCTTCCTGTGATGTTCCTACACTCGTAGTTTCTAGATTCAGCTACAGGGTGTACACTTGGGAATGGAATGGGAGATGAGACATTTGTGCTTCAAGTACTTCAAAATGCAGCAGCCAGGCTGTGGACGTGGTAGGGTGCTAAGCTATCACTTCAGTGTTTTTCTCGGTAAGCTGATTTGCAGACAAATGAAAGCCTCTACTTAAAACCTAGGTGTTGAGGTCTGTAATTCTCAAGGAATGAGATCTCTCATTATTTTCAAGCCTTCTCTCTTATCGTGAGCCACTTCCTCTGAGATTTTTGGAATTTGTGAGAACAATAAGACTGTCACTGGACACGTTCAGATTACTAGTCCATCTGTTCAGAAAGTAACTTTTTCCTCAAGAATGCAAAGATATTTCCAAACTTGCCATATATCAGAAAAAAAAAAAAAAAGGAAATCCTTCATTCCTCTTCATTTTGCCAGAGCTTTCACAAAGCAAAGTTTATAAACAGAAAAAAAAATCTATTTAGTTTTTCTGGATGATAACACATATACATTACAGCCAGATAGCACTTATGACAAAAAAAAGTAACCAGAACAGTCTTGGCTCTTCTCTTGACCTCCATTAAACTGAGCAGGCTCTCAGATGGACACATCACCTCCAAGAGTTTTGCTCCCATTACTCTCCATCCTGTATTTCCAATAGTAGCTAAAATAATGAATTCTTGACCAGGATCACTGGAAAGACAGATTATGGTGCTCAGAAAGACCACGGTGGATAGACTGAAATAACATCAGCTGCGATGTACTAGAACTGTACAGCAAAACATATATTTATCCATAGGCTGTTAACTACCTGTTAGCCTTCAGGACAGTAAAAGTTATATTTTCCATTCCAATTTTCTTTCTGAAACAAAACAGAACATCTGATGCTCTGTTGCAATATCCACTTGGGACTTTTCCACTTGCTAGCTCAAGAGATTGGTCTTTGTACATGACGCCTCCTTTAATCCTTCCCTCGTGTTTGTGCCATGGATCATACAGAAGATAAATTAAGAGCCACATTTACTCGTGCTCATTATTTTACCAAGTGGCAGGTCTATTGGCCGTGTTAGTGATGTCACAGATTTTCTTTTTATTTCAGTCATCTAGAGTGGTATTTGGAAAGGGTATTTTCTACTTAAAATCAATATCTTCTCTAGCTGCTATAATATTTCTTCATACTTAAAAATGTTACTCAGAATATAAAAGCCATTGATTATAGGCAGAAAATACACTTGCCAATTACCAAAGCAGAGGGGAAAAATAAAAAGTGCTCTCTAGTTTAAGTAGTTCCAGCTGGTGACACACCAGTACTAATCAGCACATGTTTCAAAAGCACCAGGGCCTTCTCAAGAAAATGCTTGGGTTTTCTTCTTATAAGCTGAAACACAAAGTGTAGTTTATTCCAGTGAAAGCACGAACCCAGATTTCTAATGCTGAATTTCTCAGAGATAGGCTTTCACAGTAACTGAGTCAGAATATACTGTTCTTGACTTCTGGTCGAGAAAAAGCAACTTGGCTTTTTTTTTATGCAAGCTTTCCAGAAAACAGAATTTGAACAGGTGAACAGAGCAGCGAAAGAGATTTAAAAGATTGGAAATTTGTCCTTTCTTCTTTGGGCTGAAGATAAAGTAATAAACTGTGTACTTGATTTTGATAGGTTGTGATTACCTAAGAATGATGTTACTAATTACTGTGCAGTAGAATATCAACATTTGCAAACAGCAAATTTCTGGAAACAGCACTTTTTCCCTGTTTGTTTTCTTACCTCCAAACCTGCTGCAACCACTTCAGCACTTGTTGATTTTCTCCATTGTAGTTGGCTGCAAGGAAGTCTCGTGGATTTCTGTCATACCTCTGGTCTCATGTACTCAGCACCTCATGTGCTCCTCACTGTTGTGTTCCAACCATGAATAGGGTGTGCTTCATATGATAACAGTAAAGATGGAAGAAGAAAAGTCCAAAAATGAGCTACATGGTTTAAACAAGCTTGATACAAGCAACAGCCAAATGACCATATTCCTAAAGAGCTTGGTTTAAGGAACAATTTTCAGTGACATTATGATAGCTAATATAGAAGTTAAATCACCTAATAATAATTACAGTAATTTCTTAAATTATATCCTTCTATACTTACATAGTTCAGTTATTTAAGAAACTAAAATAAACCCTTTGACAAATTTGTGTCCTCTTTGATAGCCTCGATATACGAGAACCGACTTCCAAGTCTCTTCTGAATGTTTCTTTCCTTCTGAGTGTCTATATAGTATAATTTTGGGTAGACATCCCAGACATTTACTCAAGTTGTTCTGCAAAGCATGAATTTGTGTGGTTTTGGTATTAGTAAAAATATTCTGGAAAAGTATGTAGGTACTGGTTTATTTGGCAAACCAGAGAAAAAATTTGGCATGATTTTTTAAAGCGATCCCTAAAACCAATAAATGTTTTGGCCATTTTCTTTTCCCACCTAATTCCCTCTTCCTTGCCCTTACATCATGCAGTCACTAAAGCAGGCAGAGCTTCCAGGCGACACTTTTAGTGAGTTATTTACATCTTAAAAGGATGTTTTGGAACACGCTCAATTCCAGGCAACTCTTACATAAAATTGAATGTCATACCTTGGTCAATACTCAACCTAACCATTTGACAAAGAATACCTTGACCAGTATGACAAAAAAGACAATTAACAAAGAACCTACACGTTCATCCTTCCAAAACATTTTCTTCTATCTATTATGAAAAGCTTTTCACCACCTGTATGAGTTGCTCAGGTGGCAAAGAAACACAGAAAACCAAAAACACTGCCAAAAAAACTGTGAAAAGAAAAAGAAAGAAACTGCCCAGACAGAGCTGTATTTCAGCAAAGTTTTTGTTTCGAAACTACATATACATGAAGTTAAATATTACTGTAATTGGCAGATAAACTAACAGACCTCTAAATGATGAATTTCTAGGACATGTTTTTTTGGTTCAAGATGATTAGGCTTGAAATGTTGGGACTTCACTGGGAAATGTAATGATATTTCGGTCTGCCTGTTTACAAATTAGTTAAATGACATAATGATACTCACATCTAGCTGACCAGTGAAGATAATAATGGTTTGTGTTCAAAATTTATCTTCTCCTCAGGGATAAACATGCTCTTGTTTTAAGTAGGATGAAAAGAACTTATCCATTCACCATACTAAGTGGTTTCTTGTGAATTTATTCAATTTTTAATACAACAAAATATCAAAATATATTCTATTACATACTAGATTTCTAACACTGCATATGTTGTGCAAAAAAGAAGAAAGAGCTAGGAAGAACAGAAAAATATATTCATTTGGGCAGATGGAAAATTAAAAGACCATTGTAATAAAAAGACTCACTCAACCACTTCCCCAATTTTTACATAGGTCTATTTTACTCATGACAATCTACCAAAACTGGGTTTGCCCAAAACTCATTTTACATTGTTTTGGTCTTTTTCCCAGCAGAGAATTTAATAAATTTTATCAGAGTGAGGAATGAAATGCACTGCCGCCCTAGGTACCCCCTGTATTTCAGTCATGCCACTGATGTGCTCCGCAGTGCATCTCTCCTGTCCAGCCACACCAGTGCTATGAAGAGCAGCTTTCCACTTGATCTATTTTGACTCTACCATATCCTTGCAATTGAAGGGTCGACATCATTTCTGCTCAGCAAAATATAAAAAAAAATTGTTTCCGTGTCAATGTGCTTCTGTTCATCTGACTCCTACCCAGACACAGAAGCGTAAGCAGAAAAATTGGTTGCTCCACAAATGTTTTTTCTGAGTAGCATAGAAACAAGAATGAGCAGAAAACCTTGAATAGTTCTCTCTTCCAAAATTTCACCTGTATTTTTGAGAATCAAATGCTTCTATAATTTGGGGTATTCCCATAAACCCAGTTGATTTTGCACAAGCTCAGCTTGTTGAAAAGGTGAGGATTGTCCTCTGGAATAGCACTTGTGATACTAGTCAGCATTTCTTCTGACACACCATTTACACAAAAGAGTTTTCCATTCTGTCCTTGCCCCAGAGATTCTTTTCATGGTTTCAGTAACAGTGACATCTGCAGCGGGGAGCTCCGGCCACTTGAAACTCATTAAAACATATTTGAGATCGACAACGAGTTGAAAACATCTGTCAGACTTGGCCAAAATGTCAAACAAGTGTGATGTTGCTGTGCTGCCCTGCTGCAGTGACTTAATAAATTACTTGGCTGTGGTCAACGCATGGTAAATTGGATTCCAATTACTGGCTTGGTTTTTTCTGTATCTGAAATACACTTTCACTTAAAGGTCCATACTCTGCGTGACCTGCATTGTAATTAATTTGCTGAATCTGGAAGCTGAGGTAAAGTGATGCAACTTTGCTTTTTAATGTGCTATAACAAGCATCAACCTAATAGATACAGCATGGCACGCATAGAGCCTCCAACAGAAACTAAATCATCTACGTTTCCCAAACAAAAATAAAAAATAAGTGAATACCAGATGGTTTCTGCCTCTTTTTTTAAATTAACTTCAAAAGTCCCAAACGACTCAGCAAAAATCTTCAAAGAACCTTGTGTCATTTTAAAAAAATAATATTCAGGGAAGCCTCTGCGTTACAGAAGTCATTTTTCTAAGAAGCTAAAAAAATATATACCGAAATGAAGGTATGCCAAAGTAACAAATCATTGGGCTGTACTTACTATTTCAAATGGAATGGGGAGGAAGTAGCACACATTCATTTCTTACCTTCAGAAAGACAATGTTTTCTTTCAGAGGCAAGTCAAGGGAATCCAGTCTGGGTGTGGGGAGGGATTGGATTCATAATTTCTCTCTATTTCTTTTTAAGTATCCATTTCCTTCAAAGAGGTTAGAGGGGTTTTTTTAGCTCTCCTTTCTTGGGAAGAATCCCCTAAACAGGATACTTTAGAAAAGCAAATATTTTAACACAAAGTAAGGCTCTCAATAAAATCATCACCTTGGACTCTAAAAAGCTATTATGATATAATTTAGATTATAGAAAGTGTTATCTGGGATTAATATGCTAAGGTGTAGATGCAGGAGTAGCGTGTCAGTGAAATGATATAATTTATAAAAGGGGCATAATTCTTATTTTACCATTCTGCTATTTTTTGTATTTGCTGGGTTTTTTTCCTGAAACTTCAGCAGTTCTCAGAAGTGATGGATATTACCCAAAGAAATAACAAAGATTTTACAACCTATTATTATAGGTACAAATTATTCCCAATTTGAACAAAGATTATGTGGATAAATATAAATAAAATCTCAAATTTTGCTGATGTGAAATCTCATATATTCACAGACAATCTCTCTTTGTTTGCTTGCAGGAGCTTTAAGAAGAAAAATGTTAATCTTTGGGTTATTAGCTGTGGCCAAAATAAATTTCATTTTCCCTTACTGTACTTTGAAAGCATGCATAAATGCCAAAAAAAAAACCAAAACAGAATATTTTTTCCAAAAGACGGAATGCATTGTGCTATGTTTTGATTTGTTTTACAGTATGGAGACCTCTCAAATTCATGGTTCCCTCTCTGAGAGTTTGGCAGACAGTCTATTTGCATCTGTATTCTTATTTTTTAATGTAAATTTTTTGTGCAGCTAGCAAGTGCCTTTTCTCACAGTTTTTTTCATTTTAGAAGGGCACTTGTACTTACAGCAAGATTTTGCAGCATGAAACAATATCATACAACCACATAATCTTTATATGCATGTTGAACAACTTAATAATTCTTTTTGAAATTCACAATATTATTGCATTGACTTTTTTATTTGGCTTCATAACAGCAATGGATGTGTACACAATGTGCTGCCCTGACAAAGCAAGGGGTGCTGCTCCAGAATTTTGTCTTCTTTCCTTCATCATCTATAGTTAAATGAAATACATCAGTGGAGCTCAGACTATAATAATAAGGTGTGTTTAACCTAAGGGTTACTCACACTCGAGGCTCTCACTCTGTGAGCAAACTGAGAAATCACAGGATTACACACAAGGTGTAGTGAAAACCAGGTCAGGTAAAGAAGACAAAAATCTCATCTTCATAAAACTATAACGAGGTTCTCTGAGCCTTTTTATTCCCTAGGATTTAATGAGGTCCATGGACAGCTCAGTCACTGAAGCTGTTGTTGGTGCACCCCACACTTTTACAGTCATCCTGAGAATATGTCTGTTCCTGCCAATTCATAAATGCAAATTTACTTCAAACAGGGCACCAATAACCCACTCATCCATCCTTGGCTACAATCAGATGAAAATGCACGTGCTGAGCAACCAGCCCTGCATTACTTTTTGTTACAGGCCTGCTCTGTCTACAAACATCTCTCTCCCTGTTTGGAAGAGGGACAAGACG
The DNA here is from genome assembly GCA_013398855.1 of Mohoua ochrocephala. Lineage (NCBI taxonomy): Eukaryota > Metazoa > Chordata > Aves > Passeriformes > Acanthizidae > Mohoua > Mohoua ochrocephala. The sequence goes on from VZTA01026290.1 coordinate 29,725, forward strand.
AGGTGGTGAAACAGTCAATGTAAATCCTGACATATCTTTGTTACAAAAAGTTCTCTAGGAACTCCTATAAACTGATGCCATCCTATGGTCTCTAAAACACATTGTTGTTGTTCATTTCTCAACTGCCCCTTGAAAATCTGGGTTACTTTGCAATTTCTGGCTGATCTCCTGCCTTTCTACACTAAAGAGAAGAAACTGAGTGTGTGACCTAGAACAGAAAGGAATTCTTGCACCTCCAGCCTCCAGGCTAGGAGAGACTGTGCTTCTCTTAACATGAATATCCACTTTCATTGAACAAGTTTCTGTAATTTGCTTATCTATATAAAGCAGTAGCAACATAACACCAAAGGATAGTGCTGCAATGAAAATAAGTATACAATAAAATAATAAAAATAAGTAAAATACTCTTTCACATGCATCTAAAGCCAAAGACAAAAAAATTTTACTCTGCTCAAAGCCAGCTTCAGCAAAGACGACTCAGTTTTGGCTTATCTGTATGAAAAGGACAATGTCCTTGACCTAACGGCACCCTTTTTTTAGAATTCACACTATCTTTTTCATCTTCTTATATCATGCCTTAACTTTTATTGACAAAGTGTTTATCCCCTAGAAATTACATCATCTTGTATCACCTAGCAATGACTCCTTTGAAAAAAAGAAGCAATCCTACCAGATGTAGAAGAAATCCATTATGTCCTTTGAATATTAAAAAAAACCCCCAGCATTATGTATGAATTTGAGAAAGGAAAATACACAGGGTCCTTGAAAAAAGAAAAAAAGCAGAAAAAGCCCATTAGTTAGCAATATATACCATATTTTAATAAGTATGAGTAATAAACATTGCTACATGGTCTCAAAAAATGGCATGATTCCCAAATTATGTCTATGCAGGATGAAGCTCTCCTAAATGCATGCAAAACTTCTAATCTAATGAGCAAAAAGTTTTAAATAATAAAATCAATCAAACATCTTATGTCTTCTCTAGAATGAATTTTATTCATTAGAAAGAAAACCTCATGAATATCATCACTCCAAAATCCTCCTTTGTACTTGTTATAATCTTAGAAAATAAGAGGTTTTTCTCTGGGAAATCAGAGTCTTTCTGCATGGCCTGTTTGTGTTTCAATACCTCTTACCACCGCTGTGTAACTAGCACCTTTAATCTCCCACAGAAGTAACCTTATCATCCCACTGGCATTCCTAGGAATAAAAGGAACATCACAGTATGAGTCTGTTAATCACTTTCAAGGCAAACAAAAGCCCATTTTCCCGTCTTTGTATTCTGTTGAAGTTTGTCAATGTCAAGTCAAGCCTCTAAGGCAACACATCTTCAATTAGAGATGTAAAATCCAGTTTGCATGCAATTTAAATCCTGCAAACTGGCAATCTTCTCATGGAAATCACAATTATTTCCCTTCTCATGCATCAGTATTTCTGATCTACCATCATTTTTCTCTTACATGAAGTGATACTTAATTTCCAAGACTGAGCATTTTTGACAGGGCTTTCTGGTTTGCCATTTAGTTACCACATACAGTCAGGCTCACACTGATAGATGTTTAAGCTAGAGGAACAAATAATATTCTTCTCTGCCACACTCTTTACATACCTCAGAGATTCCCACTCCACCCTCATCAAGAAAAGTTCCTCTTTTCCCACCCTCTCCACTAAAACAATATAGAACAAGCTTATGAACAATTAAAGTTTGAAGTCTTTCTTATGCTGAACACCGATACAAATGTGTTCCCATGCAACCTTGGCTGGAGATACATCCCTAAAACCATTAGAATTCCACAGGAGACACTGAATTTTGATTTAAATAGGTACGGTTGTGTGCATGTGAGGCCAGATTTTCAGCTGGTTAAATCAATATATCCCCTTTGCTTTCAGGGAAACTGTGATTTAGATCCCAAACCAGCACAGCACTGCAATCCCACTGAAGTCAGTGGGTCTCTAAGTGAAGTTCAACAGCAGTATTACATTGCTAATATAATGCTAATAACAATGGACTCCTAAATCACACATTCACTGTGATCAAGGATGTAAAACTTTTCTTTTAGGTTACTAAAGCAGAGCTCGGAGATACATCAAGCTGAAAATGACTGAGAAAATGTCACAATTCAAAAAACCTGACACCTGTTAATGTTCTTTGAACCAGAAATGTTCTATTTCGCAAAAATGCTGGAATTCTCTTGTGGTCTGATGAGTACTCATTCAAAATTAGTGCTCTATTCATTAAAGCATCTCTTGGCTTTTTTTTTTCATTTTTTGGTTGCAGAAAATCAGAACTTCTTTTCCATTTTTAAAAATATATCCAAAATAGTCCGAAGAGGTAGAATTTTGAAATTTACTGTGTCTTTGGTTTTAACTCTTGGAATTTTAATTTCCCGTTCTCACTGTTTACCCTATTGAATTCATTTGAATTTGATTGATTTTATTCATCCATTTTTAAGGCCTTGGTTTTTCAAATCCTTTTAATTTCTCTCGTCTTCTTCTGCAGAATTCTTTCATTCTTGAATCTCCAGAAGACGTGGAAGAGTGTAAAATTTGCTAGAGGACATTGAGGATGTTCTGTGATTTACTTCAGAAAAAGCAGAGTCCTTCTTGGGAGATAATTCTGAAGGGAAAATTTTCAGAACCTGACATACCTCCTTATGTGGGGGGTAGAAAAATAAAGAAGTAAAGATGAGTTTGGGAGAAATGGAAGGACAAGTACTGTTGTAATATTTGTCTTTTTTTTTCCAAATACTCTATTTAAATGGGCAATAAAGTAGTAATTCTAGTAATGCATCTGTTAAGGTCTCTTTTCCTTGCAATACAAACTCCCAAGTGGTCTCCCTGTCTTAGCTTGACACATCAGCTTTCTCATCCTATTTTTTTTTCCTTTCTGTCCTGCTGAGGAAGGGAAGTGGGAGAGAGGCCGGGTGGGTATTTGCCCTTTGCCAGGCTAACTCACCCCACTGCATGGCACCAGATCTTTCACAGAGCGCTGGGAACTCAGAACTGCATTGAAAATTTTCAAAACTCCTGACAATAGCTCTGATTCTGCAGTTCTTTGTATCCAGGAAAAGATGGGCCTGTGCAGAGCCCCGTGGATTTCAATGTACCTGCCTGCAAGGAGGGATATTTAAATCAACAAGCAGGTGCTTCTATACACAGAAGACCTGGCTGGAGCCAGGAGGCTCCACCTCCCTCAAAACAACTGTGGTATCAGGACCATGGAATCCTCAAAATAACTTGAAGCCTATATATCTGTCAAAGGCATAGGAACCAGAACAAAAAAAAACCAACTCTTCACAATTAGCCCTCAACCACTTAGCGATGTGGTCATCAAAACACTAGAGAGAAAACTTGTTGCCAATATAGTCAAGGGCTCTCTTAATTTCATGCACTGTGACTTCAACAATTTATTCATGTCTCATTTTATTTCTCTAAAATTGGCCTCATTTAAAAGAAGGGAAACCACATTTCATGCTCTTCAGTTTCATTAAAGAGATACAGATCCCTTACCAAAAGAAGACTACTCTAAATTAAACCATTGTAGGAGAAGAAAATATTGAAATTTTGAATCTGAAAGGACTCTGACACAATCTATCTTCTCTTGCACATCATTCTTTATGGTATTATAAAAAAAGGAAGAAAAAAGCTCCTCCCTTAAAAGAATTGTTTCGAATCACGTGATGGAGTAAGTAACACTCAGCTGAGAGTAACACAGGTGGACTATCACACAGATTTTCTAAAGTTTGTCAAGAAAGAAGGCCATTGATCTCTTCTTCAACAGTGTGGGAATACAGTATTTCACCCTCTGAAACTCACTTGTATCTGCTTGACAAGGAAGGTATGGTAAACTCCCTTGCTTAATACTCATTTAATAGGAAATATTATATAAACCCTATATGAATTACATAACATAAATCCAGCATCATGCAATATGTAGCTCACAGTGAACTCAATTTTATGAGTAATTAATGAACTGCTCTAAATTCCAATAGTATTTTATGTTCTCTTGGTTACAGGACATATGCATACATCAAAAGTTTTTTTCCACATGGTTAAAACAACCATTTCTGGGGCTGACTTGAGCGAAAGATGCAGCTCATATTTATTCAAATCTTACTTCATAGCAGGTAAGAGTCTTCAGTTCCCCTTTAGGATTCACGTTCATTACAGAAAACAAGAGTCTGCTGGTGGTTGCATCACATGAGGATGACAAAATATTTCCATGAAATTCCCCATTGAAATTTCTTCCCTTCTCTTTTTCAGGTTTGTCTGCAAAACAACAACAACAACGACAATAACAAAGTGGGGGGGGGAAGTCTCTCCTTTCTGTCTTTTAGATCTGTCCAAGGAAAAGAGACTACCAAAAGCTTTCCATCGGGTAGCCTTCTGCATAAATACACTTTCCATAAACACTTTCAGTTCTTGACGTTCTCTCCCTCCATCCTCAAGCTGTACTGCCCCAGTCTCCTGTAGGTACAGCTTCCTGGAGAACCACCCTTCAGTGCTCTTCTGCATGGCAAAAAAAGGGATATTAGTTCTGTGTGCTTTCTTGATTCCTATTGACCTTACCAGAGTAGCCCAATATCCTACAAAACACCCAGGCAATAATTTCCAATAATCCATTTTTATCCTTTTCCAATAATCCTATTTATAAGAGGCAAGAGACCAGGGAGCATATTCCAAGGAACAGAAATGCTATTTCTTTCATAGCCTAATAAAAATGGAAGACATGTCTTCCCACCAGAAGAGCAAATTAATTAGTGAGCCTTGTCAAGCTCAAAAACCCCCCTCTATCAAATTAAAAGAAATGAAATATTAATTTTGTTATTTTAAACTCATTTTCCTTACAGTCCACTGTAAATACTGAAATACAAGAAATATCCTGTAAATACACATTCAATAGCTCAGGTCTATTTCCTTATTTCCAGGGATCAAGGAGACAAAGAGTGCAAATAGATTACTTACTGACTTTTTGCAGACTTTTTTTTAATCATAGATGACTTCTACAGCAATATGACTATTTGGATTCCAGAATAAAATGCATGTTTTCTCAAAGATTCTGATCTGAGTGGCTCGCGAGAAGGACCATGAAGAGTCATAAATGGTAATGGCCATAAATCCTCCTGGGTTCTGTTCACCTATTAAGGTAGATTGCCCGAACCGAATTAAGGCATCAGCTCATAAGGAAAGATTTCATGTCTTAAATCTTGCTATACATCAATACCAATTATTTAAATCTCGTAGTTTATCTATTTGCCACTGCCTTACTTCATGTAAAACAGTGGATTTCACCCTCTCTGTGCTGGGTGGGAGGGTGAGTTCCCTAAAACATTACACACTGGGAAACTGTGGTCTAAGGTACCTTGCCAATTTTGCCTGAAGCTGTTTCTGTCGACAATAGAGAAAAGGAGCTATCATTTATTTCAATGGATGCTGGCTCAGATGGAAAGACATTATACACAAACAAAGCTTTAGGGACTGTTTTTGATCACTCAGGGTTTGGGGTTTTTTTTATCGTTGCTCATCTCTGCATTTCCTGATTTTGCTGAAGTAAAGAACAGCTGTTCTCACAAGCTTACCAATTCAAAGCTGTGAATACAAAAGTAGCATCCAAATTTCCTTTTTCTTTAATAGTGCAGGATAGATGTTATCTGATTCAATGGAGAACAAAAGTAAGTCCATAAAAGGGAGGAAGAGGAGTCAGTCTCACAATTCTACTAACTGTGGGAAGGAGTATCTCCCTGTACGTATATCTACAGGCACTCTGCTGGAATTTCTTGCTCCCCTGTAGAACAGAGACTGTGGTAACTGGTAACATAGTTCACACATGGAAGGCTGCTCCCCAAAATTGTTTTAGGGTTATTGCAGTGACAACCCTGAGGCCACCTCAGCAAAGCTGGCATTTTTCCAGGACAAAAAGACAAATGTGCTTTCTTCACAACGTGTGTCCCTTGCACCGTGTTCTGTTACATTTGCAGATCAGTTGTAGGCACAGTACAACTGACCTGAATGTGCTCAGTGAACCTGCCCTGGTTTCCTGGGCACTCAGCAGTCAAAAAAAAATACCTTGTTTTCTGCCCCAAATAAATCTTTTGCAAGACAGGTAGATACGACAAGAGAAACGTGAAATCAGAGTAAGACGTACCACAGAAGTACTTAGATCACATGTGCTATAAAAACCTGCCCAGAAATTTGGTCAGGTGTCTGCTACGTGCAGACACATGTCCAAAATAGCCCCCTACAGTGCCTACCTGCCAACTTTCTGTCCAGGGAAAACACTGCATCCAGGCAGCAGGATGCATGTTTGCCAGGAAAACGACTCTCTTTGGGCTGGACTGTGCAAGGCAAACCAACGTGCAGCCTCTGTACTCTCTAGCTAGCTCAGGCATCAACAAAACAGCAGCCACTGCCATGACAAAACTTCACATGTGTCCTTCAAGTGGGATATAGTTTGCAGCTGTAGGAAGAAGAGCTCTCCATTTGATCCTCCCTTCGTAAACTCAAGGAAACAAATTTGGCACTGTGCCTCTGTGCCTGCGGCTCGAGAGCAGAGCTGCTGAGCTTCCAAAACAAAAGGATCAAGCCCGCTGGCTGCAGGTGGTGAGGGCAGACAGTGCACTACACACACATACTCCTTGCTGGAGAGAGGGTTGCCTCTCTGACACGCCAGAAAACAAGGGAGCATGACTTCTAGGTCCGGCACTTTGTATTACTTCTGCTGCTATCTCAGGCGCTGAAACGAGCACCGCTGACAGCTAGCAGCTAAGTCGCTACCTACGTGCAAGTCAAGTGCCACACACAGTCTATTTTCCCACACAAGCTAAAGACCCGTTCAGAATCCCAAATAATAATTTACCTGAAAAGAATTTGCTCATTATGTGCTTTGCCTGGCCCTCGTGGTCTTGTAAAGTCCTCTGAATAGTTAGACCTGAAATAATCTCCTGCTGCCTGTAACACTGGCCTTTTTTTTTTCTTTTCATGTAACTGCAAACAGAAACTCCTTATTCAGAAAGGAAAAGGTTATTAAACTCGGCAGAGTTATTCAAAAAAAGATAGAAATGAACTTTGACTGCAATCTTAAGGGTGAGTCTTGCCTAGAAAGCTGTTTGACACACAAAAAGCAAGTGGAGAGCACAGGTTCAAGGCTGGCCATTTTCATGTGTAGTCACCATTAAGCTGACAAGACAGTAATCTGCTACCTCACTTTGTTATGAATGGTCCTTTAAAATTGGGGTTACTCTTACTTTTATGGAGGGATCCTTTAAGCTGCATGCTCTCTTGACACGAATCTCTCTTTTCTAAGCAAGGCATGCATCTCAAAATTATTTAGATGTTTGTGGTTTACACTGGTCAGTTGCCTCACTTACGCCAGAGTGACTCAGACGAGTAACACGAAGACAGATAAATCTAAGCAGCTGGAGCCCTGCCTGATTAAATCTTTAAATCCATAGTGGCTCACCTGTAAAACAGCATCACAGTCATGACATGAAAACTAAGCCGGTGGTTAGCCAGTGAAAGAGCACCACAGACCTCCAAAGGCCACGTTTTAACTTACCTGCTTGTTTTAAATAGGGTGATGAATGGCAGTGGAAAAGGCACTCAGTCTCCCTTCCCTTAATGCCCTTCTTTGTTTAATAGCTGGACTGCCCAGCCACAGTATTTCTTTTACACATAAAGCTTACTAAGTCCACTCCAAACCTGAAGTATTAAAGCTATTCTCTCTGCTAACCTTTGCCTGGTGCACAGATTGCCACAACAATCTCGCCGCTACCGTGATGGAGGTACAATGCCTTGAAAAAACACGGTCTGGAGCTGATCAGAATGATTATTAGCACCAGTCACACTTGATAATAATAAAAGAGATAAGCTGTATTTAACTATCTTGTTGGTTACCATCAAGAAATCAAATGAGCTAATTACTATCTCCTTTTTTTCCCCACTGATCTGCAATCCCTGGATGAATGCTGTGTAAACCAGAAAAATTTTTGTGGCCATCCTTTAGTAATTGACCTTTAGCTCTCCCCATTTCATTTGCCCTAAGTGTTAATTGACTTTGAAAAAGCAGTATATTATCCTTTTAGAAAAGAAAGTCTGATTTGTGCCCGCCAACATCTCACAGCATCAAAGCCCTGTTAAATCATAGAGCAATACAGCTGAAAATGAGTCTCTAGAAGAAATAGAAAGAGGGTGGGGGAAGGAAGCAGAACAATTATTGAAAGAGCTCCACTGCCATCTAGAGAGAATCTGCACTAGCCCATTTTCTGAAAGAGAGGTTCAGGTTCTCAGTCAAAATATTTCCCTTCTGATGTTGTTATGGGGGAAGGTAGGAACTCCACTCAGGTTCACTGTATCTTTTCATTTATTAACCAATTTTTAGTAATCTGCACAAAAACCCCCATATCCTGGAATATAATCTATCATGAATTCTGTGGAAATCATGGGAGAAAGCTTTAGAGGCTCTCTTATAAGTTCCCCTGCAACGATGTACAGTATCTGCATAGCTTTGTTTCAAAGAAGCTCCTTTGAAGAGGTATCTTTGTAGAAGGGTGCTTCAGTCCTAAACAATTTACATTTTAAAGGACATGTTATGTCCTTGGCAGCTGCCTTTATGGTGTTGCTTGTCAGTAAGAAAGAAAGAATGTGCTATACAGGGTAAGATTTTTTTACTCCTTCAAGTACATAAAATTTTATTTTCTTCATGTTTTATATGCAGAGATCAGGAGGCACCCATGGAACACGTTACTAGCGAGAGCCTACTTTAATTGGACTGATTTAATTTGCTCTGTCTCTGACCAAAAAGCCACAGAACTCCATTCAGTGTGTGAGACAGGTCAGCTGCCGTAAAAACTGGAGAGGTGTCCCTCACTGGGAGCAGGTACTCCGATTGCAATCTCAAAGCAGCTGACAGGGGTACATGACTAAGTGCATCAGGAACAGAAGGAGTTATTTTAAGGTACAGTCAGCAACTAATGCAACTGTGTCATTAATGAACCTCAAAATGGAGGGTTCATTACCGCTGTGTCACAAAAACACTCAGGAGTGAATTGTGGTCCTCTCAGTCTCCATCACTGTTATTTACCTTCTGATTAAAGAGCAATGTGGGACTCGTAACAGCTGATAAGAGCTCACGTGATCCTCTGCCTACTGACTCTGAAAATTTCAAAACCAAGACCTGTTTGAGGACTGCTGGTATAAATCTAACTGCCACTGTTTAAACAGGCAGCCAGAATGGTTCTCATATTACAGTGTAGGTTGTGTTTGCTTCCCCTGTGAAATTCTATTGGACTGAAACATCTTGAGATACACAAAGTAGTAAATTAGTTTGTGGTCATTTCCTTTACCTAGCTGGTTAGGTGCTCTGTGATGGTGCAAGGCTTTTGCCCACTTTGGCAGCAGTAGTGACTTAATAGTGCGCAGAAAATTAGAATGGTAGCTAAACTTTAGTTAAATATATGTTAAACATGATGCATTATGCAATTATGAGAGGCAGTGTCTGAATTATTTTTAATCTTATTCCCTGACTAAATATGGGACCTCAAAACAGGTTTACCAGGGAAATTATATTCATTTTCACTGAAATACACTGAATGCACTTAGGTTTGCTAAGCCAAGAACTGCTTTCAGTGAGGTGACTGTCAGTCTTCTTGTTCCTATCAATGCTGACACTGGTGATTCCTGGATTGCAGAAAATAGTAGCTGTGAAGGATGGGTTTATGAAGAGAGGGAATCCAACATTTTGATCAAATATTAGGAAACAGAGCACAGAATACTGAAGCAGATGCCTGACTGGATGGATCTCCCAGTCCAAATGTGATGCAAAATGCAGGAGGCATTTCTTCCAGTGAGTACAGCCAAGAGACTTGTCCTGAGGAAAACCCCAAATGCACCTTTAAAACTCAATTTTTCTTTTTTACTGACAAGCACAATTAAACCCTGCAGTTCAGGGAGAGAACGATAGCCATAAGAAGAGTAACTGTGAAAGTGTAAACATTTACACAAGGCTAGACTGGGCTTTTTGCTGTTACCCTGTTTCTTACCTTGTCTGGAGACCTTGAAGACAGTCCTGAAATAATGACAAAGAATAACAGCTCACCTTATAGCAATAATGTGTTAAAACTGAATCGGGTAAAAGTCAAAAGCAAGAGAGTTTTAGACACAGAATTGCTTCAGGTGAAGCAGAAGTACAGGGTTTCTTCGCTTTCTTCTTTTATTAAAGGCACATAAATTCAGCCCATAATGCTTGCAACATGAAAACCAGCACCTCGTCTGCTATATTTTACACTAGAAGTTATTTTAGGCATTATTTCCAATAGACGGGCTTGTTGCTATCAGACAAAAGTACATCAACTTGTTATAGATGGGAAGAGAACATCCATATTGTGAAAATTAAAAGATAGCATCTCTCCTGTGTCTGGAATTTATTGTGGAGTTCAAAGGGCATTGTAGAAATTCTGTTTGATTTGTACTTGCAACTGGATATAATAGAATAGGCTTCATGAAGATATGGATCTCTCAGCCTTTTCTGAAGGCTGTCTTAAAATATTATATTTCAAGGGACATAAATAAAACTCCCTTACGGTGTGACCGTAATCAGTTTATGTCACATCTTGATGCTTCCTTCCCCTGGCTTCCAGGCTTTGTCTTCTTTACTGAAACTTTTTATTTCTAAGGGTAGACTGTGCCTCACAATTATTTTTCGGGGTACAATAAGACCAAGCACCCTCCTTGAAGGCAACTGTCATGTCACAGTCCAGTCCTCAAAACGAAATTCCTAGAATATATTCGTTCATGCTAGATGTTTTCATTCATTTTAGCAAAAAGAAAGGCACACATAAATCTTTCTCCTTCTTTCACAAGCTCTTTACTCATAGATTCACTGACTAAGAATTCTTATTTGAGCTGGAGCTTGAATTAAGTAGGCTTCTTATTAAATGCCAGGTAAAACATGATTACATTACTGCAGTGTAATATTTTATGATTTGCAAGACGTTTATTTTCGTACTGATTTTAAATATTTCAAAGAATAGGCCGGGTCTGCTCTGTAGGAGGCAAAAGCAGAAGTTTGATGTTGTTTGCCTAATTTCTTCAGTGATCAATGCAAGGACTAACCACAAGTCTGTAACTTACTCGAAGTTAAAAGTTGCCGTTCTCACAAAAATGTCAGAAACCTGCCTTCTTGGTACAGAGTATCTTGAGCTTGATCTTGACAGAATATCATCATGGAGGCATGTAACCATGACACTTGATATTAAAATCAAACAATCATACTCAGGGATAGCCAATATCATCATGTCCTATCATATACATATGTGCTGTACAGAAGAGCTCTGTAATGTGGAGAGAGGAATAAATAAACAGGGAACAGGTAGGAGTGCTCTTCTCTTCTTCACAAGTAACCTCTAGGGATAATCTCTCTGAATTTCTTTGCTTCTTAAAGAGCTGACACAACCTTTTGTTCAGCCTTTTGGAGACCTGACTCTAAGCAGCGTCCGACTTCTCATGATTGCTGCCAATTACTGTCCTCTATTCACTTTAGTGTGTGAGACATAAGAGATGAGGTGCCTGAGAGCATAAAAACCAGCGGACACACGAGGGCCAGAATGTTCTTATTGACTGTAGGCAGAGCCAAATGGAAGAAGCTGACTTGTGGAGTACTGTAATATTAGCACTGATTTTGTTTACTTTGTCAACATGAAAGGAGGAAAACGCAGTAAAGTGATGAAATGTGCTGATCCCACGAAATGGGCGAGTCAACAAATACACAATAGGGAAGCAGTAAAATTCTCATGGATTCGGCTAAACTAAAATCATGGGCAGATAAGTGGCTTACGAAATTCAATTTGAAAAAAGGTAAGATACTGAATCTATGGATAAACTAACAGGAAAAGGGAACTCTATTTTCAATGGATAGAGAAGTGACTGCTGAAAAGCTTTGCTTTTTAACATTTCAATGGAGAGAGCTGTATGCAATAAACTCAGGTTTCTCTAAAAAAAGCTGCCTTCCTGCCAGCACTTTTTTTTCAGCAGTTGCTGCTGTATGGTAAAAGACACTAGCCAGCGGAGAGAACTGAAAAGAATATGTGAATTTCTTCAACTTTTGTCCAATTGACTCCTTTTTATATTAAAAAAGAGAGAATAAAAAATATTTAAGAACATAAAAATTAAAGGAGATTATGCTAATACCACTCTAGATTAGGTATTATAAAAGTGACATTCATAATGCTTATATCACTGTGATTACAAAAATGAAACAGAGTTGGGAAAGTAGGATGCAAAGAAGACAACAAGGAGATGTATATTGGCTAATACCAACTACTTACTTAGGCAGTCTGAGGAACAGGGCATACATTTGGAACGCAGCGAAGAAGATTAACCACATCACTCTTACCAGCTTTACAAGAAGAACAAATCCTGAGATATTGTTGTGAATCCTGTAAACATACTGTTAAGAGGAAAAGGGAAAAATAAAATCCAAACCCTGACATCTGAGACGGGATTTACTAAGGAATGCAAAATCCCAGAGCTGTCAGGATTATATCAGCAACTTTTGTACTACTGAGAGCTTCCAAGCACTGGTAACACCACTTTGACCCCAAACTTTCTGCCCCATGCCAGTAATAGTGAGAATCTGTTATTTTTGAATATTTTACTCATCAGTAGTACCGTTACAACTGTCACAAGATTGATTTCTGATTAATTTGCCATTGTAGCAAGTCTGCCTCCCCGGTTTTCCCCTCCTTCATCTAATTCAGAAATGTTAAAAAGGAGAAAAGACCTCCCAGAATTCACTAACAATAAGAGAACCAACATTTCTCTGGCTGTCAAACCAACAGCAGCAGTCAGAGTATCCACAGAAAGCAGCGAGCACTTGAACACGTTTCCTCTCTGATACATGCCTCTCCCACTGGAAGAGGCACCAGACAAGATCACATCCTGAAATCTCAACAGTGCAATAAAACTGACTTCTAATAGAAATCAAATAATTATTACACAAATAAAAGGTACCCAGTAAGGTACCAAACATGGAAATATTTGGGGAAGAAAGAGCTAATGAAGGCTTTGCTCTGCTCTTCAGTTATTTTGGGAAAAAAGCAGAGCATTTTGTTCTCCAGTGATTTCTAGGTCACACGCACACACTTTGCATGCAAAGGCAGGTTCTGTTTTTACTTCAAACAATGTAAAGCTTGTTTGGACCAAAAATACTCTGGGAGAACTTTCCATTTAATAGCTAAATATTACTAGTAATGGTTAGTTGTGGGGTTTTTTTCACAAGCCATTACAGTCAAACTGATCCTAAAGTCTACAATGCCTTTGTAATGTCTTCAGCATCACCTGACAGAAAGACCCAGTGAAACGTGGCCAAAAAGGCTTCTCTTTTTTTTCACACAGCTGGAAGATCTTGGCAGCACACATACACATGGAGTATTGCACATTTCTTTAAAATTTTGTGGATAATAAGACTACTGCTAGAGGCTGAATACTGATTCCCTGAAATCAAAGTAAAATAAAAAGCGACCCTCGTCGCTGTTAATTTGACAGCTGGTCATTTCCTCAAACCTGGGAAAGAATCCTTGGGCCCAGGCAGCTTTTAGAAACATGAAAAGGCATGTTCCTGTAGGAGGCAACACAGCAGCAGGGCTTCGAGGTTGGAACCTGGTCTTTATTTAATAGACTGGCAGCTACAAGAGAGAAATCCAGCACATGTGCAAATGTGCCTGCAGCTAATGAGTGCATGTGCAGCTCAGAAGGGTTACAGATCTCCACATAAAATTCTGACCTAAAGCTAACATTCAATTTAGAATCTAAATGGAGGGGNTTCTCTGCTGTGGCAAAAGCCCATTAGCATTACGGGTGGTCACCTGTTTTTTAATCACCCTTTGTGTTACAGTTGTGCATTGTATCAACTACCCGGGCTACAGCAACCCAGTGACTGATTCTGCACACAAATAGTACAAATGTTTCCACACAAATTGTACAAATGTTTCCCTCAGCAGGGCCACACCAGTAAAGGCACCTTACCAGCAAGAATATGTTGCACCATACCTTAATTCTGAGATAAAATATGCCCACGTTTTTTGCACGCTGAAGTCTGTCTGGCTTCCACAGCACTAATTACAGGGTTAGAGATGATACGATTTAGGGGCAGTTGATCTCACTGCTTTTTCAGATTAAGACTGCTTTCACAGCAGGAAGGAAGAGTGAAGCTGAGTGTTTCTGTGAAGGAACAGTGCAGCAGAGTGCATTTATGCACATTCTCGTCCGCTCCAACACTAAATAGAGTATTTTACTGGTGTTATGAAGCCTCCTCTCTAAGCATCATTCTGTGGATATATTGTAACCTGTCAGTGTCTTTTTTAAGCCCTAATTTAGCTTTTTCTTAACCTTTCAGAAAACACAGAAGTCGTAGTTTAATGCCAACTAAAGTTGCAATGTTAAAGCAGCTCAGGGAGAGGTGAAGCCAAAAAAGCAGACGGACCTGGACCTTGATTATACCAGTTCATCAGGTAAGTCCATTCACTGGTCCCTGGTGTTGGCCATCTTGTTTCAGAAGCAACACTTCTGTGTAAATAACATTTCACTCAGAGTATGTAACTAATACACATCACCAGCTTTGCCTCCAGTCTAAAGTCACATCTAGACAGAATGGGAAGTGGTATTACAAAAAGATTTAAGATTTTAATATATTTTCCCCCAAATGCAATCATATGTGTTAATACAGTAACTCTTTGTATCCACAGTGATTGAAGTACACTGATGGGTTCTACAGACCAACTTACAAACAATGCCCCAATCCTGCCCAAGGACTCCATAATTCTGTAGATAACTAAATCCACGAGTATCTCCAACTGCTGTGGAAACAACTCACTTGCCTGAAGTTGTGTGTGTGCCTAACAGCTTGTAAGAGTTGGGCCTGAACAACAAATTACATTCCTTATGCTTCTGTGATTGAGCATGGAACTGCTTCATCCTCAAACATCAACACAACGCAGCCATTCAGGCGAGAGAGTGCCTGACCTCATGATACTACAGGGAGAATTGCAGGTAGGGTGATTAAAATTACTCAGACGGAATGAGTTTTAAAATATGAAGCTTATAAATTATATAGCCTTGCCAGTGCCATGGGGACAGGCTACACAGCAACTTTCGTACACCTGCTCTCAGTTTCACACAGCCACGGTTGGAAGGTAAAACTTTGAATCTTGGTATCAGGCAGAGGAGAAAGCAGAGGGGTGGACTCCCTGCCAGGACCTTGATAATGAGGGCAGAGAAGGAACCAAAACCGTGGGAATTATCAAGCTGAAAGCATTTCTTTTAGGTACACTATTAATTGCATCAAAATTAAAAGGATAATTTCGTCATCTGACTGCTGGTAATGAGCAGCAAAGTACCGGACTGCCATCTACTGGCACCATTCGTGTCTCGGCGGCGAGGAAACAGCAATGAAATGTATTTTTGGATGTTCTTTCAGGACTTGGCTCTTGGCGTGCCTGCCGGTGGTACCATGCCAAAATAACCGCGCTGGGCTGCACCACCAAGGCACGTTCTGCCTACAGCAACCACATTAAATGCATCAAGAAGTACAAAGACTCTGATCCTTCCTGACGTGTACTGCAAACCTAGCAGGGACAAGCTTTAGTTCTGACAGAAAACCAAAAGCAGAGGCAAACTACAAAAACAGACCAAAAGTCTGCTCCCACACGCAAAACTTGAGGCAGGTTCTACCCAGCCAGCACACAAATCCAGCAAAAGAAAAATGAATTAATCAGCCTGAAGACTATTTTTGTCTCGGGAAAACTAGCACCTTTAATATACTCTCATGCTGTGTATTCTTATGATACACATCTCCACATAAGTTGGTGAAGCTTTCAACTCACTGCTTTCTCTGAAATTATGGATAACTTTTACGGCATGTTAACTTAAGGATATTGTAAATTCATTGGCTATTTTGGCCCAAAAAAACTTCATGCCAAGAAAATCAATAATGCATACATTCCTTCTGATATTCCTTAGGGTCTTCCCTTAACTAGAAAATCATTTATGGCTAAAATTGGGCTGTCCAACTGTTCTATTAATTCCTCATTCTTATTACATACTAAAACATCCATTCAGCATTTTTTTCCTCTACTAATGTAACAGAAAGTCATCTGCTCAATGAAATTTACTGCTCGCTTTTTTTTTTCCTGTGTATACAAGAAATTGTTATGCATTTTGTATTAGGTCTTTATTATCTAGTAATGATGGCTTGCTAATTAAATTGGGGTTTAATGGCATAGTTAAATTCTAATTTATGTTTTTGGAGCTTTGTTTAATTCATTTAGTTAAAATGTAATAACTTTCTCACTTTTATCTGATATTACGTAGGAAGAAAAAAAAGAAGAGCAACTCCTCATATTCAGCTGATTTTCTTTTATTAAATCTTGTTCCTTATTGCATCTCCCTGAGAAACTTTTTTAACCACTTTAAGCTGATTTGAGGGGAGGAGGCAGAGGGACAAGCGGTGTAATTCCTTTGGATTCAGCTCCTTGAAGGAGTCAGCCAGGGTACTTCCTGCAGCTCACGGGGATGCCGCTGCACACATTGCTGGTACACACATCCTCCTTAGAGGTGCGACTCACAGCTGACCGACGGATTTTTCTGCAACAGTTCTGCATGAAAACAGGCAAGTAAAGAAAACAGAACAGTTCTTTACCTTTCCTTCTCGGGCTGTGAAAAACTGCCCCCAGGCGAGTCTGTTTCTAGCAGCTTTCAGAGGAGCTACTTCGGAGGACTGAAATGAGACTTTAGGAGAGATTGCACCTCCAGGTCTGCCTCAGAGTGATGTTCCTCCCTGTATTCTCGCCAGAGCATCTTCTGCCCTTGTCCCGTTCCACCATAAAAGGGGAAAACCAGGAAGGGCTCTTTTGATAGGTTTTTCTGACCAAAAACCAAGCTCTAATCCAGCAATATTATATCTGAGAACCATTTATTGAAATTAAATGAAAGAGACAAACCCAAAGGCAAACGAACAAACAAAAGAAAACCAACTAAATGTTCTTATAAAAAAACGTGGGATGGGGGGGGAGGGGAGGGAAAAACCAAGAAAAGGGAGCAGAGAGAGAAAAGAAAGAGAGAGAGAGAGAAACAGGAGACAGGGGACAGCGTTACCACAGAACCC
>VZTA01026290.1:47017-91142 GCA_013398855.1 Mohoua ochrocephala
GGGAAGCAGAACCACAGGGAGGAGGGCGCGAAGGCGGGAGCAGAAGGGGTCAAGCTGACCCTCCAAGAGATCCAAAGCAAAAGACCGAGACAAAGACAAAGACCCAGAGACAAAGAACCCCTGGCACCATGGCCAGTTGCTTTTATGTGTCCCAAAACTCCTCCCCCTACTCGGCTTCGCGGGCCCATTTTTGGTGGGCATTTTTCTTCACTTCATTTGTGACATATGTTGAGGCATATATGTATATTGGTTCCTCTCAGCCCTCTAAACCTTTGCTTTTGTGATAACAGTGGCAATCCACCTGTCCACAGGCAGGAGGTGAAAAGGAAAATGTTTATTCCATACATGGTGTAAGATACAGTCAGTCTAACTATAAGAAAACTGAGTGCTACAGAAGATTTTTGGAGAAAACTGAGTGCTACAGAGGATTTTTGGAGAAAACTGAGTGCTACAGAGGATTTCATCCAGTAGTAAATGTACCCTACAGCATATCTTCAGAAAGACGTTTTATTGGGTGAATAAGAAAAACGCTGAGGCAAAAAAAAAAACTTTTAAAAGCTATGCACTAAATATCTGGTAAGAAATAGATCCTACACTTCCAGCATATTAATTTTGAGTCAATAAGGTTGTCTGTAGCCTGGTAACACCAACTTTTACTTTTCAGTCTGTTCAGAAAGATGGGTCACTTTTTTTGCAAACCAATCATTAAATACATGTAAGTCAAATGAAAAGGCACAGATATTTAAACTACCACTACCACAAAATGAGAACTATTGCATATAAATAATCCTGATCCACTACAAGAAGAGTCGAAACTTTTTTGATTTACAAATTTTGGTATCATTTCATTTCAGCTTCAATATCTTTGGACATGTCAGTCCTAGAAGTGACCCCAGAGAGTCCATCAAACTGGATTAACCCTCTGCAATCTGCTGCTCCTCAGAAGTCAATAAAAGCTCTTTCTGGATGCATGTGGTATAAGAAAAGGCCCTGAAATTAATTTCAGGCCTATATCCAGTCTAAGGACAGCTGCAACATGTGCGTTGTTTTCTGATGTTACAAGGACAGCTTCTGTGAAATCCTAATTCTTCTTAGGATTCATGAGTGTAAATTCAGTGTTGTATGATCTTGTGAGTTAAATTTACTTAACAAGGCACTCTAAAAAAATGACAAATTATAATTTTTGTTACAGACATGCAGTACAGAAAACTTAATGTTTTTATCCTACTCCTCAGTTACTATTAAAGCTGTTAACATGGGAAGAATTTGCATTTTTTAAAACTACATGGCATTCATCTCTAAAATTATCAAATCCCTATCTCAGTGACTGCCTTTACCAGTACTATCAATAGAGGAAAGATTATCAATAATCATTTGGTAGCATTATTTTAAAAGTTAAAATTCTCCCAGGAGCAAGAAAATAGGATACAATTATGTGAATATATTTTCAATAAATCATAAGAGTAAAATACCGTTTTTAATATATTTTTAAATTCAATTTTAAAAGTAATTCAATTATATATTTTTTAATTTTATATTTTTAACATATACAAAATGTGTTTTTAAGATGTGGAAGACAACAGTAATTTGGTAGTTTTGACAGCTTGAACTTACTTCTAGTAGGCACTGTCATTTTCCAGTTGCACACTGTGCAGAGAGCATGCAACACTATAAACTCTTCGTTTACCAAAATGACTTGGGATTAAATAAACCCAAATTTCTTCTAATTCATGAAGGAAAATGAAGTCCAGAACCATAACTGAAGTCCATAAATAAAAGTTTTAGAAAAAAAAAGGGGAAAATATTCTCAGTATTTTAAATACATGGATTTATCTTAGATTTTCTAATAAGAATTTTTTCCCTCCAAAATTCTCATGGTCCGATTGTGTTACTGGAAGCAGCACGGTGTTAAGGTCTTGTGCTGCTGTATCCAAAGAGAAATGCTGTTGTTTTAATCCTAGTCATATCTACTCTGTAGCTGAAGTGGTCTTCATACTCTGGACTTTAACCTACACCTTTCAAATATGAACAGCTCGCTCAAAAACGTAGAAACTAAATTTAAAAACGTGGATTTTCTAAATAAAATCTCCCAGACTACCGCAGTGAGGTGGGCTGAAATTATCACACCGTTAATATTGGAATACCTACATTTTCACAGCTCTTCCTGTAAATCATCCCTTCTGAGAGAAGAGATTTATTGTCATACAATAAGTATGTACCACGCACAATAAATGTGTGCTTCTTTTGCCCTACAAAGGCTGGATTTCCGAAGAAAACTTGATAAAATGGACAAATAAACTTTTCTAAACTTCAGAAAGGTATATTTTAATATCACATATTATGGCTATTATCCTGCATTCTGTACTTTTGCACTTCAGAACAGAAATTTACAGAGAGATTTCTCCACTGGGCTCTACTGAAACTCAGCCATTGCACGTGCCCTGACCTCATGCAGGTATTCAGTGCACTGCAACACGGACTTCTCCAGTCATGGAGTAGGTCTGGCAAAATAAGAAGCCCTCTGTTAGGGCTGAAGTGGAGCTCCACATGGGGAAAAAGAGGAGGACCGTAAAAGAGGGTGTTTTCTTCTGAGCTCATTCTTTTTTAATGGCAGTTATCTGCAATGCTTCATGAAACTGAAATGCCACTGTATATCCTGAAGAGAGATATTAATAGGCAAGTGAAGCTGTCAGGGGCACAAGATAAAGATAACAAATCTATTTCAGCTCCACATGCATGGCATGGAAACAGATACGGGCTTACATGGCATGTATATTTACCCGACAGCACTGAAAATTTAGGGGTTAATAAATTAACTGCAATTTGAAGCCAGAACAATCAGACATGCCAACGTAATAAAAGCCATCAAACTGAACCCAAGTAAGCATACAAAAATAATAAAAGTAGTAAGACCAGATTAAGAAGAATTAAAGAGGAAAGTAACACTTAAATGTAATTCAGAGCCAGTACAAGGTAGTCCTGTTCTACAGTCATCTGTTCTTTTGAACAAAGAGGGAAAGAAAAATGCTGCATTTTCCAAATGTATAATTACAACTGTTTGCAAAGCTGACTGCAAATTAATATCAGAAGCTCCAGTTTCCTGAAAAATAGAGAATTCATGGACAAGAATGTGATGATTATAATTTGTGGTGTCCGTGTGTTATCGGCTGCACTACCAACATGTCACAGGTCTGCAGAAATCCCACAGAAACAGACCTAGAACCAGGCACCTATAGGAAGGGAGATCGTTTCCAGTACAAGCTGAGTCTACAAGGGACAAAAAAATACATGCTAGGGGAAACACAATATGTGAACATGCAGTCAGAAGCAGAAAAAAGAATAATTTATATTGAAATCAGTCCCAGACTCTACTTGCAATTTCTTTTCAGCTAAAACAGGGGCACATCCATTGGCTTCTGTCAGAGCTGTAAATAGCATATGTGTTATCGCAACCAAAAAAATCACACAGATGTGACAACAGCAAATGACATCATAAAATCCAGTGCAAGATTAGTCACCTCATCATTTTCAAGTTGTCCTAGAAGAAGAATCAGCCTTTTAAGAGCCAAATCTTACTGAAGTGCCTCTCCATTTTTCTCTGCAAACAAAACCCATGGGAAATCTGCTCCCTTACTAAGTTTTTTGATAGCACCAAACATTACAATGACACTATTATATGGTTTTAAATAATGTTGAGGATAGTTTCTAAGCCTCTGCATGTAATATAATAATACATAACTAGTCATTGCCTTTTTTATTCATTCCAAGCTCTGCTATAGAAACTAAAACTCTTTACACACATAAAAAGAGCTCAAAACATATGCAATCAGACACTCAAGGATTTTTAAAAACTGAATTGCCAGAGTAAAAAAATTAAAAAAGGAATGATTTTGAAAATGGATGGTACTACTCTTCTAAATCACATTAACAACTCATAAGTGTCAAGGGTCTGCTATGACTTGGTACCAAAAGAGCATTATATACAATTGCCTTTGACTAATGGATATTTTATGCTAAGGGATTACTTCTAATTCTGCTGCAAGAAGTACATACTTGCCATTCACTGCAGACATTAGGAGTATTGGTTAAGATGTATGAATGGAAGCCATCCAGGGGAGAAAAAAAAAATTCATATAAGCTTAAGTGAATCCACGCTGGACATTGGAAGTAAAACTGTGAAGTCTCAGGAAAAACCAGTAGCACTCAGAGCTAAAGGTA
This sequence comes from Mohoua ochrocephala, assembly GCA_013398855.1. Taxonomy (NCBI): domain Eukaryota; kingdom Metazoa; phylum Chordata; class Aves; order Passeriformes; family Acanthizidae; genus Mohoua; species Mohoua ochrocephala. The sequence continues at coordinate 51,236 of VZTA01026290.1, forward strand.
AATAAATTTTGAGTACTACCAGATTTTTTGTGTCTCAGTCAGAGATAGTATTTATAGGGACGTGTCAATTCCATCTATCACTACGTAAAACAAATCCTAGGAGGGAGTCAGGAAGAATTTTCTCAAAATAGCATCCTAGTTTGTTAAACACAGTATGACATGACCCCATTCTCATGTAGCGCAGTAAAAAACAGATTCTAGTAGCAGTGGGAGGTATATGGAGTATGAGATTTCCAGTTTTTCTATAAAACTCAATATAAAAAAACCCCATGGCATTGGATACACTTTAAAAGGACAAAGCCCATCTTCTTTATTTCCATACTCCCCCAGCCTCTGGAGTTCTTAAAGTCTTACAAATGATGTCTGAAAAGGCAGCACTTCCCTTGTGAAATATGGGAAACACAGAAGCTTTTTCTTCACCCCAAGCACGGTCACTGGGATTCAACAGGACAAGTCCTGAAAACATGGCTTTGAATAAAACATCACAAGCAAATAAGGGTGCAGTTAGAGGCTGTGTCCATTAAAAGTATATACTTTATCTCCGTCCCAGTAGCACCCCAGGACAAAACGTGTCTCTGCACCATCCCTTTTCCGTTCCATATTCCTTTCATTTCCATTCCCTGTTCCTCCTTAGGAGGTAACCACAGCCTGACTTGCAGTCCAGTGACACAGGTACACAGGGAGATGTGTGGGGGCTGTGGAGATCCATCAGCCCACCAAGTGGCAGCAGTGCCAGCACCTCTGTTTCTAACAAAAACCTTGGAACACCATTCTTATTTCCCCTGAGTACTCCCTCCTATAATCCCCTGTTGCCATCGTCCCTCGTTGCTTGGAATTTAAACATTCTTTCTAAGCATGGCTGCTTTCACCTGCTGCTTGGTGTGGCACTGTCCTCGCAGGGCTCCGAGCTCTGCAGAAGGGAATATTGAGGACTTTGCCAAGAAAGGAGCCAGCAGGATGGCCTGCACAGAGCTGCACAGTGGCAAGAGGCAGATGTGGCCAGGGTCAGGAAGCTGGGCCAAGTGTGGGCTCCTCTTTCTGGGACTAGAAGTGCCAGGAGCTCTGAAACAGGAACACAAGTTTTATTTGAAAAAAAAAATTACGCCAGGCTTTCAAAATGGCAGAAGGCTACCCCAGTGTTAGGATGGACGCACACAGGGATGGCTGGTCGATTCCTTTCCCATCCTTAGCTCTGCCCTCAGCCCCATAGTCAGGCCAAGAAAAGCCAGAAATCTCTGGATAATTCTGATTCCAGTCATCTCTCTCAGCTCTTACAGAAAACATCTTTCTTTCCATCTCTTCATCCCAGGCTGCCTGATGGCCTCCGCACATAAATCCTCGACATTTTATCCTCTTTCAGTAACTTTTGTTCTGCTTCATATTTATCAATAATCCTCCAGGAAGGAACATTACCATTTTTCCTCCTTTGTCTATAAAGGACAATACAATTCCCAGTGTTACAAAAACAACAGCAATGTCCTGATTGCATTAGTTTGCCACTATTTGCCTAGAATAGAATCAGCCCCTCGAAAAAATGTTATTTTGTGAGGATGGAAGGAACAGAGTGAGTTTTAACTGTATTTGATATTGGCCTGCATCGCCCATAACATCATTTCAGAAAACTCTGGATTCAGTCTGGGCTAAGGCAATGCTCCTGCAGCTGAAGTTTCTCTTGCATAATTCAGAATTTCCTGGGTATGAGATTTACAGATAAAAGGTTTCTTCCATGCATAAGCAGTACAGCAATCACTGCTGCCTCAATGTATATTTTTCCAATTTGCTTATGAAAGGCAAGAATTATTTTAAAACAAGTTGTCCTTAATGCTTCACACCAAAGAGTGCTTTCCAGTTTGGGAATGTAGTACATTTTCCATTGTCTAAATCTGAGTAATAAATTCTGTTCTATAATGTTTTACCCAAATTTCTGAGAATTCAGTTTAATACTGAAGTATAAAATACTAAATTGTTGCTTGCACATGGTGCTGACTGCACCTAATGTATCTCGGTCTTCTTTTGCATTGTTTCACCATTTTCAAGGAACCCTCCCTGTCTCTCAGGAAGGAAAATTGATACAAGTTTTCTTGTATATATAATATACAAGAATATAACATATTATATATGCCTTTGAAGGAAGTTATGCAGCCTTGTACACTGTCACTTCCAGTAATCACTTCCTCATAAGTATGGATCAGTGACTGTGGCTCTTTTCCCTGAGTTCCAGCGAAGATGCCAAGAGAGGCGCTGAGAACAGTGACGTTACCTATCTGTGAGAGTTCTGTTTGCTCCAGCTGTGCAGTGATGAAACTCTAGGGAAATCAAGGGAATTTCACCAGATGAATTGACAACAGCTGTCCATCAGGCAGAAGTCTTAAAAGTCTGACAGGTGGAGCTTCCCCACATTTCCGCTCTTATTCCTTCCCCTCTGAAGTGTTCAGCCCCACTTGTGAAATAATTAGGGGATAAAGGAAATCTTAACAGGGCACAGGAGTAGGTTCCCAGAGATGAATATGCACTTCTGTCCTGTTCAGTTCTAAATTCCACAGCAGTGAAATCAGTCTATAGACCGTGGAAAAATTAAAACATGGGAAAACAAAGCAAAGCCCTTTATTTAAACTCCAGTATTTTTTCCAAAACAAATCTCAGGAAATTTCTTTCTCACTTAGGCCATGTCTTGCCTGGAGAGGTGGAAGAAACCACATTATTGTCCTCTCCATCAGAGATGCAAAAATATGTAACAAATCTGAAATACCTTACCTCTCCTGTCTGCTGAGCTTTGCATTTGTTAATGACTGGTACAGAAGCAGGTGCTGTTCCAAAGCCACGGGAAAGCACCGAGTTTGCCATATGACAGTGGCACTAATGCAGATCTGTTTGTGAGAGGGGAAGATGGCAAATTAAACACCTGTAATTAATTTCCTTCACAGAATGTTCTCTGGCGACATCTGCACAAACCTCCCGGAGTCAGAAATCCATTTGTGATGTTTTGCAATTGCTTCAAAAGCCAATTTTGCTCTGCAGAATGACACCGGCAACAGCGATTAAAGGGAGACGGAATGCAAGATCTTGCTGAGCATCCTCTGCTGGGGATCAGCCCCGCCACTGTATTTGCAGAACTTCAGGAAGCTTTTGTATTTTTTTTTTCTTATTTTCCTTGCCAATTTGTAAATTGTTCTGTTTCCTTAAGACTGCCGCTATCTATATCAAGATAATAATGATATATTCATTTATTCATTTCTGAATGCTTCTAGAGCCATACCCCAGAATGTCAAATAATTTTGTAATAGAGATGAGGACAAAACAGGGAGGGCTTGACGTCTAATATAGTAAGAGCTGCCAGCTTGAAATAGGTGAAGAAATGTACCGTGCATGTATTTTTCAAATATCTAATGTAACTGCATAACAGAGAATTAGAACTAGGTGTTTTTCTGTATCTCTTATCTGCTACACATTTACAGAGGAGGAATGCAGTTTGGAGCATTCATCTCCTCTGCAACTATTATCCTGCAGAGGTTTTCCAGAAGTGGAACTAAGCACAAGCGACCAGGTAGGACCAATTAACCAGACCCATTTATGGTAAAACACTGAAATTACACTTTCAGGCCTGACCTAATTTGGCATCCAGATTAAAATGCAGAATAATTTAATAATTAAAAATCAAAATCAAAGACATCATTGAAATCCTTATTCATACAGCTATGAGTGGAAAAGAGCAACAAGCCTAATGTTCTTTCCTACAGCACAAATCACTGAAAGAACAAATCCCCAGTTTGGATGACAAAACAAATTACACTGACAGACTAACCAAAGGTGGGTTCAACAACCTGCTCTGCCATGTCACAAGGAGGTTTTAGAATAAAAGTGTTCAGCAACACTGGTAGCTTATATTAAGTGGTCAAAGTAACCTTCCTTGATCTTCTGCCTTCTCATTTTTCCAATACAACCTAATATACATTTTGCCTATTTTACTGAAACTGAGTTCAGTGAGATCATGTTTTCAACACTTTTTTTCCACAATAATCCCTAAGCCTTTTTCTTGAACAGTGTGCTGGATGATTGTTCCACTTAGCAGGTATTCCCCAGATTATTTAATTTCTTCTACTTTTAATGAGCTTACGTTTCTGTACATTGAACTCTGTCTATCTGCTGTTGGCCTAATCTCAAGAGAAACACTTCCTTCTAACACTGATTGCACTATGCATTATTTGTTTTGCCTCTAATCCTGGCACATGGAATCCTGGAGGTTTTCTTTTCAATGTTCTATTTCAAATCAGCTTGAGTGATGTCAAGAGAAATGGCTCATCCAGTTCAGAAAGGAAATAAATGCTTTTGGAAAAAAGTCATTGCTTCTATATGAATTTCAGTGTTCTTCAGGAACTTAAAAAATGAAGTTCATGTTTCGTAGAACATAAGAACTGTAAATTACATATTGCCATAAATAACCTGCATAATTATAACAACAGCAGTCAGTAAAACACGACCTTGAATCCAGCTCTCACTTAGGAAAGGAGGAATGTGCTTTAGACAGGCCTGCTTTGAGGTCCTTTCCAATCTGTGTTCTGAGATGCTAAAGCCTTGGAAACAGATGCACTTACATATGCCAGTAGTCTTCCTAAAGAAAAATGAAAAAGAAAAACCTGGAGGTGACTGGCACACAAGATATTTTTATGTCTGAAATCTAGAAGATTTCTTTCCCATTAACGTAACTTCATAAGGACACTTTAAGCACCTTAAAACACTGTGAATTCCAAAGGTGTGTAAAGCACATATGTTGTTGTGGCACTGCATCACAGGTACCATGCAGTGACTCTCTGCATGCACACACGTGTGCATTTGCTGTGGCAAACATGGGAGAAATGCTGCTCTCTCAGATGTTTAAGCTCTTTAGGTCTCTAAGTCAGTTAGGCCTGTAAGTGAGTTTCATCTAAGCTAAGCTAAATGCTGTTAAGTGTTGTTCCTTTATTAAATTGTTAAGACACAAGTTAATTTAAGTACTGTTAAGTGCTGCTAAGCCTGCTGTCAGGCCGTATTCCTTTTTATCCTTGCCCTTCCTCTCCTTTTGTCACATCCACCTAAACAAACACACGGAGACGGTTTTCTGTTTGTTTCGATGGTAATTGACTGACTGGATTTTATTTCTTGCTTTTTCCTTCAGTGTGCCTTAACCCTCTAGTAAGTGGCAGAGTGAACATTGCCAATGAGCTTTTTCGTGCTGTCTCTTAATATTAAATCCCTTTTTCTGCTGAGACCCTTGCCAGTCATTCTTTGAGCCATCTCTCAAGCACTCCTTCTCAACAATTACATTTAAGGAGAGATTGTTAATTTAAACAGAGCGGTTTGCTTTCAAAATCAAGTTTTTTAACACACAATTGTGAGCGACACTGCTCCATCTGGATGGTTAGGCTTAGAATGCATCTACATATGTGGCCTAATAGAACACTCTCTTTAAAATCACAGCCTCCTGTACGACGCACATTTCAGCAACGTTTCCTGATATGATGAAGCAGTTGCTCATCCAGTTTCTGAAGGGCTTTGTTTAGCTCAGTGACAGCACTGATTATGTGCAAAATTATCAGTTATCTGGTTTTATTATCAAGCGGCACCATCTTCATACATATTTACAGAAAACTCTCTCTCCCTGGCTGTTCTACTTGTTTCCATGAAATGAGTGTGTTTACTTGAACGCTGCCTTTTGAAAAACATCAGAGAAACCAGTTATATGCAAAATCATCGTGACTAGGCTCTGTAATAGCTACCAGAAGGGTTTATGCTCCAGCAGCCACCTTAGCAGGGCTTGAATTATGAACAGGAACTCTGCCCTAGTGGCACAAAGGAGTTGGCACAGAAGCATGTCAGTCTCCCACGGCTCTCCCTTGTCCCTCAGCCCCTACTGGCGTGGTTTTCCAGGAAAGGAGGGCAAGTGAGGGCAGCCAGTGCTATTCCAAAAGCAGCTTTAGTTCTCCATTAGCTTCCTGCCAAGAAATCTGCAGGGTCAACAGGGGATGTTGTTAGGAAGGCACAATGCTTGGTGCTTGGGGTTTAAGCTTTATTGCAGTGCGAACTTTGTTAAACATTTAGAATACTTTAAGAAATACAGTCTAAGCACAGAAAAGGGGTGTCTGCACTGTACAGAATATTCCTCTCACTCCTTTAATAATGGACCAAATCTGTGTCTGTGTAACTTTTTCTTCCTCCTCAAGAAATTCCCTATCTTTCTATTTCCACATTACTATCTGCTTCAATTGTGAAATTTTATTTCTTCATTGCTCTCATTCTGGTACCAGCACTCTACAGGCTGAGTCCTATTAGACAAATTAGGGGATTCTGTCCCTTTCAGTGACCTGTACATCAGTTTATATTCATAAATGTATCAATAAAAGAAGCAATGCCTTCATTACATTCTGAGACTCTTAGCAGCCAATTTCTTTAACAGCTTCTTCAAGGAATGCACGCTGTCTCAAGTACAAGATCCTGGAAATGGCTTCCCGGAAATGCCTCAGGGTATAGAGTCCTTACTAGAATGGTATGGAGCCTTTACTAGATTATCTGCAAAATTAACTCTCAAATTAAAGCTACTCTGCAAATTCTCCTAGAGTCTTCATCAAGCTCTGGGAAATACTCCGCCTTCCCAGAGATTTTCATGTTACATTTAGAGAGAAGACTATCATTGGGTGCAAATCCTGCAGCGCTGAGGTTGAGATTAGTCACACTTAACCAGGGCAGCAAAGGTAGGTGTGCAGTAACCAGAAGCTCCCTCCATAATCCTTAGAGATCACTGGCAGAAAGCAATTCAGGTTTTCAAAGGAATTAATGACTTTTGGAGCATGCTCACCTCCTTTGAGTGACTACAGAGAGATGCTGACAAAACAACATTCTCATGTTGGGCATATCAGCATAGTGCTGAAACTTAAGGAGCAGGAAGATCCAAGCTCTTCCTGGCTATCAAATACTGCTCCACTAGATAAAAATAACATGGGTACACACATTTCTCTCTCAGCATCAAACATATCAGGGGATCAAATATAAGGACCTTACCCAGCTAAATTACATCATTTGCACTTAAAAGAGCTATGAGCTGTACAACGGCCAACAACTGTTTATCCTAAACTTATTTTGAGCTCCCATTCCCTTTGCAGAGCTCATCATCCCAGTTACACAATTGTTACATTATACAGTTGTTCCTAACTTCATTTAAACACCTGCATCGGGATGTAAAGGCCCAGCAGTAAAAAGGCCCCCTAGGCTTCCCCTAAAACCTTTGCCCGTAGGACTTGCATGTGAAAGGGGTAATGACTTGCCCAAGTGTTTACTCAGGAACGTGCTGAACAAGATCAAATGCAGTCAATTGCAATAAAAATCATTACAATCATTAATGCCACTTGATGTTCATAGTGAAGTGGACTCATTAAGAAGAAAAAGTGGTGGTGTGTCCACACCCTTGTAAGGAAACAGAATGATTATTACAAATCAACCAAGCTTCTTTAGCAAAACAGCAGCATTAGTGACTCAGAGCAGCACCGCCAGACAGCAGGCGAGCTTATTTGATCCTGTTTTAAAATCCCTTTCTTTAAAACTTCAACTACTATTCCCAACAGCACGAGGTTTAAACTGCTTACTGTAACACAAAATCACCTTCCTCGATGTATAATTGAAGCATTCAATAAATGAGGCAAGTAATGGAAAACCGGGCGCTATATGCAACAGTAAATATTTGACTGGTTCTTCAAAAGCAAATTGCAGCATTTCAATATTTACTTGCACTCAGAATTGCTGATGGTTTCCCTGCTGTGCAATAAAAGAGAAAAATTATAAGTGCATTCATAATCACTTGACCTTCCGTCTAAAAAATTATATTTGCCAAAATATTCTCTGTATTCCCATTGTTTGTGAAATGGAAAATGTAAATTGCAAATCCATTTGGAAGTGCTACGGGTTCGAAACAGCGTCTCAAACTTTGATTTTCCTATCTGCCTTCTGCCCTGGAGCGAACAGCAATTTCTCACTGTGACAAGACGGATCTGGCGTGCTCAAACCATACCAGCATGAACTATCATCAGCCCTTGCTGAGCATCCATCTCCTGTTAGACACAGTTCCTAGCACGTTCATGCTACAGTGGCAATTACAAGAGTGGCTCGGGCTGCTTGCAGATGGCTCTTTGATCCAGAACAAAAATGAGTCCTCTTGGTTTTTATTTTCACTGGTGTAAAATCCATGGAAGACAGATAACAGGTGTCTTATCTCTTTAACTACGTAGTCTCTTGATAGTAAATCATCACCATACACAGGGATATGGGGGCTCCAAAATATCCCTCCACTTTTATCATTCGAAATATTTGGAATAAATCTCATCTAAAAGAGTAACAGTAGCCTGCCTGCCCAAACCTATCTTCAGAATTAAATATCTATTTAACTCAACCAGGTGACACAAAAATTCACCTCATTTTCTTGCCTCGCACCTGTCAGGCACGCAACTGGTACCAAATTACGAATCTCATCTTCATCTCCACCAGTGAAATAGCTGAACTAGGCAATGCACTCTTCCTAGGATTGGTAGTATGATGTAGTTTATTTTCTTTTAAAGGGTCAATCTGACTCTTATTCTCAAATACTTACTCTACGAATGAGGGGCTAAATCCTTAGTTATGCCTGAAAGCATCTTTTCAGCATTATCTGTATTTTTCCACATCAAACCTTGAGTTTTTCATGATGAAAAGTGAAAAGAGAGGGCTGATTTTTCTCACCTTGACTACCAGAAGTTAGACCAAGTGGCTAAGCAAGACTTCTAGGCTGTCCTTGGAGCCAATATTGAGAAACGGGCATCTCCAGAGGGCACTCCATCCCCATTCCACAACAAATGTCACGATACAGAACTGCAGTCACCTGCCTGTTCACCACTGAATAAATGAGATAGATGCTTTTTTTCAGATAACTAAAGATGAGGAAGTCATCCCAGAGAGCGTCTCTGTCCAAAGCAAGCCATGTAACACATCAGTAAAAGCAAACCTCAGCCTGCATCTGTGGAATGGTGGCTCCAGCAAAACAGTAATTCCTGGCCTAATTGTACATCAACAGCTAGAGTGTTCTAGAGAAAAATAAAGAATATGTTATGATTAAGTATAACTATGCTACACATATTTACGTTCTGCTAAAGATAAAATGCAATATAAATGTAACAGAATATTTTTTTCTCTACCATCAGAACACTCTTTTAAAAGCTTTATGAAGGAAAATGCATTCTTTTTCAAAAACTTGGCTGAAACCCCTGGCTGAAAAGCATTAGCCCATCACTTACCTGAGAGACTGGGTTTTATGGAGGACTATGAAAGGAAAAAGATTTTGTCAAGCTTAATTTTATATTTTCTACCTTTGTCATCTTGCGTGAGTAACTTCCATCCCCTCTTGCACAGCTTTTAATGTATTAAAAATAATGAATAAAGGAGGGTCTAATGGGAGAAGTCAAATATGACAATATAATTAAATTACTAAGCATCCAGAAATCTCTTGCTTTCCAGATCTATGAGTTAAATATATGGCAATTCAATTTCCTTAAACACTTGACAGGACCTATTTTCTATGAGATTTCTTGCTAACAGGCTTTCAGTCACATTAAGTGCTCACAAAGTGCACAGAAGCTGTATTTTACTGCACAGCCCTAATTGAGCTGTCTGGGCTAAAGTAGCTGAATGTTACAGAAATGTTTATTATACAAATCCATTTACTCTCAAACTAGAAAAGGACATTCCTGTACATTTGAGTGCAATTTATCCTAGCAAAAAGAAAGCAACAGGTCTTTTATCACCCTCTCATATCAGTGAATTATGCTTATGGACGTCTTTAACAACTCAAAATCTGATTTTGCTCCAAGCTGCAAAAGAGCAAAGTCTCAAATACCTCTCAGTTATTTTTCATCTCTTCCTCAACAAGAAGTATAACTTAGTTAATTGTAGCATTCTGCAGTTACCTCAGCACTCCGTGAATGGGGAAATGATATATTTTTGTTTTCAATAAACACTTTGTTGTCCATTTTTGCTGTTTACCTATAATTTCATTTAGTATTTGTTTTTCCAATTCTTTTGAGCATCTAAGCATCCAATTTCAGTTAACTGTTTAGACATGCAGAAGTTACACAGAAAACAAGAAGTAAAAAATCCTAACAAGTGCACATGAAACACAACTGTGGCTGAAATGTCACACAGCCACAGAGTCCCCATCCATCTATCCCACAGGTTTTCCTCATGGCAGCAAAGGAGGTGGAGGGTGGAAAGCAACTTCTCTCAAACAGGAGATTAAAATCCAACTCTGTTACAGAGTAGGGATGTGTTGCAGGATCCAATTCAAGGGATAAAAGCTGTAGCAAAGGTATTATAGATGTAAAGACAAAATTAATATAAAAGCTGGTGTTGGCATTTGCTAAACAGAGGCCCCTAGCCCACCTTAGCCTCTCTTGGACAGCTTCCCGTATCCCAGCAGCACGCCTCCAAGAGCTCCCAGAGCAAAGTCAGCTGATCTGACCCTAGAATACCTCAGCAGAATCTATTCAATGCTTCTTTGGGTCACACCTTATCTGCAAAGGTCCTAGTGGCTCGCTGGCCTTTGAGAAGAAACACCACTGAGAACCTTAAATACTAAATTTGATCTGTCTTCCTCATTTCCGAATACCTCTGTAATTTCTTACTAAATAAGTACAGGGGCTAAAAAACAAACAAACAAACAAACCCCCAAAACATAAACAAAATTTTTTTTAAAAGCCAAAAAAACCCAAATTAAAAAACCCAATTAAACCCCAACACACAAAAAATATATTTCAGTTTAAATCCAGTTTTTGCCTCCATCTGGTCCTACTTATGCAACCCAAGGTACTTCAGCCTGCAAAGTTAAAAAGGCAAAGAACGCTAATGAAAAACAGAGTCTGAGAACTGTGTTCATTTGTAACCATAATGCTCCAAAAGAAAGTAATCTAAAAACCATTTTTTTAGTAGGCTTCCTTCCCGGCACACCATCAGTGTAATTACAGGCACGGATATAGACCACAAGGTGGAAAGGAGCTCGCACACAGGGCCATAAAGTAGTCTCTGCTCTCCTGTCAAATCTTCTTTCCCACCTCTGCTTTTCTAACTAACTAATTTTATTTTATTTCATTTACTTTTCTCAAGTGTCCCCTGATTACGGTTCAGTGTCTACACCAGAACTGCACCTTGACTGACTGATTTTTCCCCTTATGTCCATGCTTGGCAAGCATTTAAATAGTAAATTAAAATTTCTCCACTCTATTCAAAGGGTATACAGATAATCAAGAGGCAGTGACTTTGATTGATAGTCACTGTCATGAAAACTGGAGGATGAAATTTTTGAGTGGATTTAATTTCCTTGAAGGAAAGCTGGGTAGATAATTTGTTCCAAACTATGACTGAGACATATTTTTACCACATGCCACGTTGTTTAGAAAGATGGTGCAAATACCAGTGATTGGCACAATGAAAGAGATTTGCTGCAGCCATCTGAATTCCTTATGCCTCTCAATTGCTCCGGGACATATCATCTTCTCAATATTGCTTGAGCCTCCTTAGTGGCATGACATATCAGCAGAATAAGCAATAAAACTGGAGTGAAGCAACTTTCATTGCCGAGAAATTAAGAGAGGAACTGAATCTCATGGATTTCAAAATAATGATGAAATGTAGCAGCAAGGAACAGTGTCACAGGGTCTTCTTGATATGCAGATATCTGTGAAGCAGAGTAACTTCATGGGCTGCATCTCAAATTCCAGCATGGAAATTGTTAAGATAATTCTGACAGATACTGTTTCCAGCAAAAGTTTCAAAAGGGAGAAAACAGGGAAGCTGTCTTCTTCAAATATTAAGAAATGTGAGTTAACTCAGTGGATTTAAACACATTTGAAGCTGAAATCTACCATTAAGTTCACCTTTAAGCAAATGGAAAAAAAACCTGAATACATGAATAGCCTCTAGTAACAAAGAGAAATCCTGCACAAAAATTTCTAGTTTGTTGAACACATTTCTCAGTTCTGTTTATGAATAAAGTTAAACAGCATGACTTTACATCTGAGACAAATTTGGTAATTTTCTCCTTCCCTCTTTTCAAGGCCGGACAGGAAATACCTTTTAATCTTCAGTAAAATATTGCGTGGGATTAATTTGAATCTTACTTCCAAGTGGGTTTAGCAAAAGTGATGTGAACCACTTAATATAAAAGCTCCAGGTGATCTTAAACGTCACATAAGCTAAACTAAATGGTAATTATAAATACCTTTTAAGGACTTCAGAAGAGGTCTCCCTGAGATGAACAATTTAGTTGAAATACTAAAAAAATTACAGAAAAAAATGGTGTAATGTTGGTTTGGTTTTTTTAAACACAGATTAACAGTTTATTATGAAGAAGACATAGCATAATCAAGACGATAATAATCCATGAAACAGTGCAGTGACATACATCAAAACTTCCACTCTTTCTTTTGCTAACTTTAATACATTATCGCTTTCAGGTTATTGCTTCAATAAAGTGCCCTCTGCCATTTTATGTTATAGTGGCTTTAGCTTTTATACTGTGCAGTAAGTAATTCTGATTAAAATCTTCTGTCTGTTCACTTGTCTTAATAAATAATTCATCTTTTATAATTATATCTGATTTGCCATCACTAAGACTTGAGGGACAAAGCTGAAAACTTAAACCTTAGGCAACTTTAAACCCCTTAAGCAAGGAGGCTTTCTTGGCNAGTAATTCTGATTAAAATCTTCTGTCTGTTCACTTGTCTTAATAAATAATTCATCTTTTATAATTATATCTGATTTGCCATCACTAAGACTTGAGGGACAAAGCTGAAAACTTAAACCTTAGGCAACTTTAAACCCCTTAAGCAAGGAGGCTTTCTTGGCACTTCATGACTCAGAAGCAGGGCTTCTTTCAAATCTTTGTCTGAAGCTACCACTCCACCTGTGACATCACCTAAACAATAAAAATTAAAATCTTCTAAGGAGGTCTAAAATATTTTTCTAATGGCTTTACCCCGGTATTTTAAAATAAAGGGATTTCTTACTGCTCAGGCACACTAGCTACAACAACTTTACATGTTATATTATGGTAGTTATTCTATCACACCTTTAGATGTAAAAACAGTATTAATAATGTTTGTGATCCCTTCATTTCACAAAAAAGCCATTTTTGGATGAATCAGTGGGTGGATGAAATAACAAATAGTGCAAGAAGCTCTGTATGGGGAAAGAGTAGCAGAGAGATGCTGCCTCAGTCACACCTGCACCAAAAGGGACAGTCTGGAATGGCGCTGTCACCGCTGCTGCCACACACGCTTGGCAAGGAGACGAGAGAGCAGAGATACAATTCAACCGTGCTGCACGTTCTTTGACTCAGTGGGAAGGAAACACTGCCTGGCAGTAACTTCCACAACTGCTCAGCCTTTGCATTACACGTTCCTACTAACCTTAGAAAGCTGCCAGGCTTCCTGCTCACTTCCTCTTCAAACAGGGATTAGGAATACCTTTGGATGTGTTACACTAGATGTTGGAAAAGGACACTGAATCCCTGTGCTGCAGGGAACAGGCTCTGCATTCAGGCTTCCTTCCCGATTTTCACAGGAGCTCCAGCAAAGATGTCACAGTTGTAGGGCACACCCCCTTTCCTTGTTACATGTGCCTGTGCTGGCCCCACTCTCACTGCTTCCATGAAGTTATTATTCCAGCATTCTCACCACCGAAATGAAAGGAGGGAAGCAAGGCCTCAAAGCTTGTTTTTCATGTTAGGCAGATGCATCCCTCTTTCCCTCTCCCAGTAACCACTTAATACAAAGTTTTAGTGTGCTCATTGTTTCACAGAGACCAAACATCAAATTTCTCCTGAATGTGACATCTTCTGATCCCCTGAAGCCTTTCATGCAAGCTGGGATTTAGACACACAGGCAAAGTGGGAACTGAGAAGTTGTTCCATCTCTGCCTACACTGTGTCTGTGAATAAATGGCTCCATGCTGCCAGGCCTTTTTTTTTAACCAAAAAAAGCCAGCTGTGCATTTGGAAAAAGTTACACTCTATTCTTGACCAAAAATAAAAAAAAACCCCCAAACTATTTAGACAGATCTAAAATGAACTTTCCTGCTTTGGGCTTCTACCCTGTAGAACGTTCTGGCTGCAGCTTTTATCAATTCCACAAAACAGTGTTTTGACAAACAAGTTTAGCATTGAAACCAACAGTTGCAGTTTGGCAGCCGTGGGTTTTCCGTCTTTCATTTTAATAATGTTTCTGCCCAGCACTCCCAGCTCTTGTTATTCCAGCTGCAGCAGCCATAACTCGTGTCTCTGGGGCGTTATTGTGTGTACACTTCGGAGCAGAGAGGCCTCGCAGGACGTCTAATACGGTGTCCTTTGCAATCCATTATTGCAGTATGAATCACCTTGCCAGTTAATCACACCATTATGAATGCTGAAGGCATAAAAAACCAAGAGGGATTGAAATACCTATATTTCCAGATTAAGGAAAGCTCTTTAAAAAAAAATGCAGGCAGACTAGTGAATATAGGTTTTGAACTGTGCCAGATTGGCACACAAAACGGAAAAAATTTTAATCAAAAGGGCTTTTTTGTCTTAGTTGCTTGTAATGATACTGAAAAAGAAAGGGGAAAATACGCAAACTTCCATCTTCTGCTAAAAATGGGTGTGTTGAAGTAGGAATTCAGTGCGCTTGGAGTAAACCCAATATAATTTTAAAAAATAATAGATAAATACATCAACCCTCTATTTACCTGCGCTGTCATTTGAAGCTAGGAGAGGCCGATGCATTTACTCAAAGTCATCATCAGCACTGCAGAGCAAGATTAATCTCTCACTTGTTTATGCATTAGTGGCCTCCGTACTTCCCTTGCGTGTACTTTGCTGCCACCTCCAGGATACAGTGGATTTTAGCCTAGAAGTTTATAAACCCTGTCGCCAACCAAAAATTATTTTGCTCTGAGGTGCAATATTTCAAATTGTAAGCACGGGTTTGCTTTCATTTTAAAAGGAAACAACCGAAAATCTGTTTGCAGACACCATTCACAAGCAGGAGTGTCAGGATAACTTACAGATACTCTTTCCTTAGGAAAGCAAAATGGTGCTTTAAAATAATAGCCTGTTTAGCATCATGCTAAATTACAGAGGAAACCCTATAAAAAAGAAATTTATGGCATACACTCATTCCAGAGTCTTTTGTGATTATTATTGCACCTAATTCCAGGAAAAGAAAAAGTAAGCAGAGAGTTCTTAGCTGGAAGCGTTTTACAAGGTTGAGTTTTTTGGTGTTGTTTGGGGTTTTGTTGGTTTTTAAAGCTGTGTTAGGTCATTCAAGGCACACTCCTGGTCCCTTAGAAGCAGGCAATAATTGCTATAAAAAAGAGGTTCAAAATCCTCTACAGTGAGAAGGTAGTAGTGGTATCTTTCTCCTCTTATTAATGAGAGGATCAGGTTCAGGTGGATGAAGTATCAGGTATCATTAAGAAATTGATCCTTCCAAAAGCCGTAATGAGGTGTCACAGTGCAGAGTTGTACACAATGGACTCTGGAAAATTTTTCCTAAAATTAAGACTAATATTAGACTAGAGGAAATTTTTTTAAGACACTGTACAATTAGTAATATCTGCTTAATATAAGCAACGTAAGAGGATTCAGAAGTTGCTAAGGCCAAGGGTATGTTCTAGTTCTAGACATACCATCTACTTTATTTTCTGGTATCTTCAAAAACATAAGAGTTTGAAGTAATCACTTACAACATTGAAGGAAAGCTTACCGAAGAGATGGATTAATTTTTATTTAACAAAAAGATTCAGTGAAAACTAGGTCATACCCTACTGGGGCTTTCATTTTTATTATGAACCTTTCTATCTCAAAAGTATAGGATGAATTCCATTGTCTAACATGTACATTCCAGGTTTCTCCATGCCTGATTAAAGGTAGCAAGGGGAAAATGAACACATCACACACATATCACACACATATTTTTGGCAGAAATGGACTGTACCACTCACTGGATTAGGCATTGCCACGCTCTTTCTCTGCAGGGATGATCAGCACAGGTACTGTACACCACAGAAGCTACAAAACAAGTTTAGTGACATTTAATCAGAGTCTATAATTCATTAGACTTCTGCAGAATTTACCTTACTGGCACAAACCCCCGTTTTCCCTGGCTTTTGCCAAAGCATGTGTAGATGGCAAGCTGCAATGCAAACACAAACATCTTTCCATGGTGTAGCTCAAGTGCTTTGCCAAGCATCATTAAAAATTACATATTTAGGGCAAGTTGTCCTCATTTTTACTTCACTCTTACATTCATTAAAGGCTTCTGTTGCTTAAGATGAGGTGTGTGTTCACTGAGTTCTTCTAAAATCGCTTTGCAATAATCCTGCCAGAAAAAGTATATAATATGACTTCCATTGATTTCCTGTACCAATCACTACAAATTTATCAGAGCCATAAAAATGCATAGAATAGGTTCTCACTGGGTTTACAATAATGCTGAACTACACTTACCTTTTGGAAGTCAAAAGGCTCAATTACTTTTCCTCTTTTTTTGGCTAGAATTTGCTTGCTTTCCAATGTGACCGGAATTTAAAGTAACTATTAATTTGTAGACAGAAAATGTAATATTCCTTTATAGTTGAGGAGAGCAGTGGGAGAGGAAGAAAAGATAAAAAAATTCAGTGGAATATTTGTATGCAACCTGATTAAATTTGACCCTCAGTTCAGAAAACAGTCCATTATATGTCAATATTTCAGAATATTTCAGAACTACTGCAGAAATGATAACAAAATAAAAGAACTGCGCTCAGCGTAAGGACTCAGCTTCCTGGAAAATCAATGCACAGTAGCCTATATTGAAATACTGCTCTGGGACCCTGGAGTAACATGATCATTTCCTGAAAACTCCTTTAAAAAGACTGACACTTTTTTCCATATCCTGAAGATACTAAAATTTAACATTTATTTATTTTACTCAAAAGGAAAACCTGTGCTAATTCACATCATGTTAGCACCTCATCAACACAGCACGTGTGGAAAAGGGAGTGTCTGCTAAAAGAAGTTCAAACCAGGTAGAAACAAGGATTTTTGGGATTGTTTTCCTCTGGCTTTTTTTTTTGTTTGCCTTTTGCATGCTCTGTAAATGCTAGAATTTACACCAAAAAAACCCCATAAACCGAGAAAAGGTAGAAATGAAAACAAAAATAGTAAATAAACCAAGACTTCCCAAGAAAAGACAATATTCTGTTATTCACAAGTTCTTTTTCCTATATAGAACAGATCTAAAAGGCTCATATAGCCTGTTGAGTTTTAAAACAGGTTTCTGGAATACATCATTAACTCTATTACTGTTACAATATTTTTTTTTTTCACAGCAAAAAGCTGCATCACTTTTTTCTCACTACTGTAAACCTGCTATGGTTTCCCATGCAAACATAATCCCAATTAGAGGCTCATCACAGACAGACTCCTGCTGTCAATATTGCCATGGCTCTTCACCAGAAGCCGTCAATAGGACCTGCACACTCCATTTTCCAGCGGGCAGGTCATGCATCAGCCACATGCTGTTTATTTGTTAGCTTCATTGATTTCTTGTGCTTTCACTTGTACATCCAGGAGGGGGATGATCTTGTCAGAGACCTCACAACACAGATGCAATGAACTGCTCAGAACAGGCACACCATGAGATGAGTGTCCACGGCCGTGAGAGCAAAAGGCAATTACAGTCTCTAAGGATATCAAGATGCTTTTGCCATCCTGATTAAAGGGTAACAGGCTTTCTGGAATCTCTGTCCCTAACAGAGTTTGTACACTCCATTACCATGTAGCATCATCAATGTCCTCTTTTTCAGGTAAGCCTTGTCTCATTTTTTAAAATACAACCTTTTTTTTTTTATGGTTTACACTGATGTTGTGACAGGACTCTTAATTACACTGCTAATGTAGACGAGAGAAAGAGTTCCAGTCTCCTGTGTGGAGAATTAATCCCAATTTCTGACACCTTTAAACCTCTTCCTCATCACATGAGGTTGAGTGGAAACAGTATTGCTTTGTGCTAAAAGGAGGAGTTAATCTTTCCTTAGCCTTGCTTTGTAAATAATGGTCATAAGATTACAGCAAGTACAAAGAACCCCAGGGGGTGTAATTTATAATTTCACACCATTACAACAAAGGTGGTCAGAGTCTCTAAATTCTCTGAACACAGGCATAAAATTCATGACGTCAAAGAACACAGGAAAAAAATCCAGATCAAGATAAGCCACAAAGGAAAAAATTAAATTAGTGACCACTGTGGGCATAGTGCGACTCCTATTTCAGGCTAAATCTTATTGAGATGAGAGTCCCAAGACAGTCCTATTTAAACTAATTTAGCATAAAACACCGCTCAATACAATGGTGGCAATATCCAGTCTCAACTGTCTCCTGCAATTTACTTTTAATCTGTAACGTTCCCCACCTTCTGTGCAATTTCACGGCAGAAAAATAATAGTTATAAAGGCTACTTTAAAACAGCATTTCCAGTTACAGACAATTAGTTGTAAAGACATTGAAGTACCCTAGTGCTTCTATTGAAATGTAAATATTTGTGATTTTAACAGCTTACTATTCAAAGCAAGACAAGCTATTCATTTACCACACTTCCTTTATTCAGAACGCTTTGAATAATACTTGCAGTAGAACACTTTGCATAAAATTTACAGTCAACATTTTATTTTTTCAAGGAAAGTAATTTTATTCCATTACTTCAAAATTCATTGTCTTTCAAATGTTCTTATCACCATTGCTACTAAATACTATGGCATCTTTTTCAGAAATTATAACAACCGCAGGAAAAGGAAAAATATTTCAATTTCAAAAGCACATTGCAAACAATAAATTGGGCACTTCATAACTGCTGTGCCTCAGGATGTGCTGAAGGCAGGGTTTCTTGAAATAATTAGAATTATTTCCTTGCTGCCTTTTGTCTCAAGACCTTTATCAGTAACAGGTTCGTTCTTCCCATTTGCCACCCCACCCTCCCCTCCCCGGTATGAGTTAGAAAGGCCAGTACAGCAAAAGCTAAAATTTAAGTGTCATTACCCACTTCTCTCAACTCACCTCACTCAGCAAAAGCAACAGACACAGGAGACAGCAGGAACAGGCAGCTGAGCAAAAGAATCACGCAGGAGAGTGCAGTGAAGATCCCTTTCTCCCCCGAATTCTGGCCCTCAACAACCATGGAAGTCAATGCTGAATATTCCAGTAAGACCCCACTGTTTGAGAAAGCAGTTGTGTGGAACCTGTGCTTTAGCTGAGAGAAAATGATGCAGTATTCTATTGTTTACAATGACGAGTGATTTATTGGAATGCTTTTTATTCCCCAGAACTTGTTTAGGTGTTACACTTCTCCACAACTGTACTGAACTTCTAATTCTGTGCAATTCTATGTCTGAACAGTAGTGCTAGACATCCTTTTTGGTAATGTTGTGTTAGAACAGTCCATTTTCTCCTCAATACCTGCTTCCTTAGGCATATTTTTACAGCTGCTCTCCGAGTCCTGAATTTCATTTTTCATAGCAGATGTTTTACTTGTGTCTTCTTCCCCTTTCAAGATTACACACAATCAAATGAGACTGGAATACTTCTCTATCAATATTTTGCAGGTTAGGATATAAAACAGGCCAAAACATCTCAGATGGCCTCTGGGACACTATCTACTTGAATATAAGTAAACAAGTTCAGAGATTCAAGATTATTCCAATGTATTTCTCAGTCATTTTTGAAACTATCAACATTTTTTTCAAAAGTTCTTAGCCATTATTGTCCCATGGTATTCCAGAAAGTCTAATGATTTGCACAGAAATAATTAGTAATGGGGCAAATGTTTTTACATCTAAGTATTGTTAATGCACTGGGCAAGTTGCACTGTCTGGAATAATTCTGTTCTCATAGATCTTAGAAAGGCATTTTTACTACCTTAACCACAATTAATAATAATCTGATGTGTAATTTTTTTAAAAATCTAAGTTTATTACAAAATAGAATCCGAGAGCTGAACTACTTTAATGGGAAGGGAGAGGGAGAGGAAGTAAAAATGATGCCCAAAAGTCCCATGTGTCAGAGTTACTCCTTATGCCTCTGCCTTCTAATTCTTTTCTGTTCTTTTCCTTCTTTCTTCAGGGGAAAACAATGGACCTTGGACCACCCCCTTTTCCAGTCCAGCCTGATATGTACCAGCCACTCAAGCCAGGCTGCTCCCAGAAATGGGAATGCACAGCAAACAGCATTCTGGTTCCAAACTCGTTGATTATTATTTAAAGACAAGAAGATGCTAGGTAACATCAAACAGTTAAATAACCATCAAGCACAATTCTCTTTTCACTGCAAAAAAGCAGGTAATGTCTAGAAAATGCAAATTTTGGTATTTGAGAGTATTTCAGCTCTTAAGGGATGTTATTAAAGTAAACTGAAATTTCATTTTATTTAAGTAAGCTTTCAAATTTCTGAAAAATGCATCACCCTATAAAAATAGTGCAGTTTTCAAAACTCCAGTTCACCACAAATACCAAAACATTGTGCAATTGCGTGAAACAAGTTCTCCATGAACTAAAAATCCAATTTCTTTTTTTTGTTTTGTTCAGTGATTCCATATGACCTCTGTTTTACTGCACTGCAGGAAGGACTTAAGTGTCATAAGCCCTGAGCTTTAGCTGACTGCAGCTGCAGGTCTCTATTTCTCCTTATAAAACCCAAATAAAATCTGTGGAACATTTCAACACTGCTTCTGAACCAGCTCTTGCCTTGGCCCCGATAATTCACACGACTGCCTCACGTGTGACTTTGTGAAGACTCAGTTCTAAATCACGAGTCCAGAGTTCATAACATCATATTCTCCATTCACCCAGCTTAACTTAAGTCTGCTCAGTCTGTCCTCTTGCTGGGTGTGGCAATATGTACATCCACAAACATATAACCTAATCAGAGAGAGTAAATACCTCAAAAAAGTTTTGTTTTCATTTTCTAATGTGTTCTACCTTTTAAAACTAAAGGTATAGTCACAGAATGACACATTTTCAAAGAAGCAGCAAGGTCAAAATTTGTTGATGGTATGGTCATAGTCACATATGAACCAGTTTTCAGCCCAGAAATTAGTTAGGAGTGCATTTATACTTTGAAACAATGCAGCACATTAATTTTGGGTAATCATTCCAACAAGTTTCACAAAACCACACTGTTTCAAACTTAGTGGGAAGGTAATAAGCTCGCCCTTCTGTTCTAATTTAACAGAAGGGAAAGAGATGAAATTAAGAGACTGCATGATGATACCCAAACTCTCCCTAAGGAAAAGCGAGTTATTTTGTTGCTAGGGCCACAGCAGCATGCCAAACAGCGACTGTGAACTTGGATACCCTTCTTAAAACTGCAGCAGTGCACTTAATGAGCCATACTTCAGAGGTGCATAAAATTAGGACTGAGGTAGACTGCGGACCTAATAAATCTTTCATTAGAACTTGTTCAAGTATCACTTTTCCCAAAGTCATAATGAAACTAAGACTGAGGGAAGGCCCACTGATTTCAAGGAGTAGTCCCACTCCGTTCCATAGTGACCCTACTGCTTTAGAGATGCTACCAAAGGATTAGTTAAAGCCCTGCTTTTGACCATGGCCTGTTTAAGCATTGATCATTGGTTCACCCTCCGCAGCCAGGAATACAGAATGCTCCTCAGGAACCCCCAGGAATTAGCAACAAACATGCTGGCCGGATATTTTTAAGGGTATTATGTTAGCCTTTTTCACGAGCACCAAATTCAGTGAAATTGAATGGGGTTTACTAAAAGAATTGGCAATTACTAAATTAGCAGTGAAGTGTTGAGGGTACCTGAGAGTCTGGCCTTTGAGACCCTATCTAAGCAGCAATAAAGAGTTTAACTAGAATCTAGTAGAGTGTGAACTTGTAAACAAAATAAGTTTACTGATAACAGAATAAGCCCCAAGACCACTCAAGACTCCTTCCAACTGCTGTCCCATTGACCTATTTCACCAGTACAGGCAGAACTGGTAGATGGCAGAAACCTGCCAAGGAACGGTGGAGTAGGTCTGGGAGTTTAAGACATACCACCGTGTTCATCTTCTCACTTGAGAATGACCAACCATGAATCAAAATTCCATAATTTTGAGTCATTCTAAAGACATTTCACTCCATCATCATCATTTACCGTGACTTGACAAATGTGGTGAACTTGAACAAATGTGCTAAGAATAATGTTCAGAGAATTCTGCTAATTTTTTCTGGGAAAGTAGGAAGAAATGTACATCCCTTCTAAAGGGCACGTGTCATATCAAGGTATATGCCACACAGGAAAACTCAGAAGATGACAAATAATTTCAAAGTGAGAGTTTTGGAAGACTTTAAAGGCTTTATTTTAGTATCTTCTGTGCTACTCAGGTTCAAGTCATTTAATAAATTCAACAGCTTAAAGTTGAAACGATTAAAGTAAGGACACGTGGTAGGAAAAGGCATATTAAAAGTAAAAGCCATAGTCAGACGTAACCACGTTAAAAAATAGAGAAATTGCAATGAGCCCTATGCTTAGGAGAGAGTATTGTGCAGTTAATGTAAGTAATGAACCTTTCATGTGAAATGATGTAGTGTCACAACTCATTTGCATCCCACTTAAAGTGTAATTAAGTTTCCCTGACAGCATGGCTTATGGCTGAAAGAACAGACCTGGCTGCTAAATTAATCCAGAATCCCTCTAGTTAAATAACACTCTGCAAAGAAAACTTAACACACTTCCATTTAAAGTTCCTAAACTTACATTTAAAGTGGCACTATTTCAGAGAATGTTTTCAAGGACTTCAAGATACACTGAGTCACACAGCTGACTTGAAAATAGGTGTGCTGAGCCCACAACAAGGTCTGGCCCAAACCACAGTGCACAAGATGATGCAGTAACACGTCTAAATATGTTACCATTCTGGGGGGTTTTTGGAACTGACCTACACATTGCAGGAACTCCATTACCAGGACAGGGTTCTCAAATGCAGAAAATTTCAAAGGACACAGTGAGAAGGTGCCACTAAACTACAATAAAATAGATGACCATCAGCTGGGTCATCACTTGTAAGGATACCAATGTCTCATTTTTTGATAGAGTAACATCCAGCAATAACAAGCTCGGTATTAAATGGGTTTCTCGGTTTTAATTGGAAGAAGCCCAACTATTAACCACTCTTTTCAGCCACCTACAAAAATCATTCCCTAAAACCAAGTTACTAAAAACATGATAGGAGTAAGGAGTGAGTGGCTTGTGGTCCGGAGAGTCTCAGAGGGATCATTAAACTGAGGAGTACTATTCCTAAACCACAACAGGGAGTAATATTTTACAGTTTTTGAATCAGTTTATTCTTTACTGATTTTCATCCTAAAGGTTCTGTTTAGAGCAAAGAAAGTTGAAACACGCCAGAATACATAATCCTGTAAAATCCACACGGATCTAAGAAAAGTTAACTCATTACCATGAACCATAAGTACAGACTGTCCAGAATAAACAGTTCATAAACACCGTCCCATTTTCCATTATATTCCTACCTGCATGTTACAAACAGTGAGGAATCTGTGCAGCCTCTCCATGATTCTGAAAATCTCATTAGAGAGAATTCCATTTCAGCCACTGGAAATAATCCAATTTTAGCAGCCTTGCAAGATCACTCCCAAGAGCCACCCCTGAAACACTGCATGAAAATCTGCAAAGTCAAAATCTGTATCGAAAAGGAATGGATACACCGTGGCTATAATTAAACTGTAGCTGCTACAAAGGTCCAAGTCCCTTCCTACAAGGGGAGAAGTTGTAGAAGGGCTTCTGACTACTGAAAAACAAAAATTGTGTTTGGCAAAATGATTTTATGTTCTGGAAAATGATTTTACTCTATAGTTGAAGAAGGGGTAAGCTGGTAGCAGTTATTTTATACATAAAGAAATGCTCGAAATAGACACAAAAAAGGGGGTTTAGAGACAGTAGTAACAGAACATGAACAACCATGTCTCTGAATTTGAGAGATTAATCTATAGCTTTTTAATACCAATACCATCACTACTTAGAAGACTGGGAAAAATAATTTCAAATGTTTTCCATTAAGAGAATGTTTCAGGAAAGTTTTTTTGTGCCCAAGAAGAGAAGTTTAAAGCCTCACTTATCCCTTTGCAGTCAGAATTTATAACAATCAATGCAAAACACAAGAAGCACTAAAGTGTAGCCCCTCAGATGACAGAACTTGTACATTTGCCTGTCATTTTCAACATAAGGCAACACAATTTAACAAGCTGTTCAAGTAGTTTTCGTCATTACTTGACAGCAGGAACTGATTTATCTGTATCCACAATAATAAGGTAGTTGGGTCCCAGATCTCTCCCAGGTTCTATTTTTGACTTAACATTTTCAAATACACAAAATTGTAACCCGTGATGAAACTAAGGAACAGGAAAACACTTTGCAAGTAAATGCTGAGTTCCACTAACAATTTCCACTTACAAATTAAATTCTCTTAGATGTGATGAAACCAGAATTCACAGTCTCTGGCTTTCATATGAAGCCACTTGGAAGTCTAACACAGTAGTCCAGGCCTCATATATACCTTGTCGGATACAGCTGTGTATTGGACACACATTTCAGGGCAGCAAATTTCAATTTTGCTGTAAATGCAATGAGGTTTTGAGTTAGTTTAGCAAGTAGTTATCAAGAGTTTATTGGCCTTAACCAAACCAGTATTGTAGAATAACGATTGTATAGTAATATTGTATAACATTAAGACTGTGAATGCTATTATATTCCCACAAATCAGGTAGTTATATCTCAAAACACTAAATTTTTTTAAACAGCATAAATATGGTTTTTTGACTGGGACTGAGTAGGAAATAGTGTTTCTAATAGAGTTAACCAGAAATCACCTAGGGCCCTTCAGGCAGACAGAAAATTCTGAGGTGCTACATAAACACCAAGCCTAAAATGAAGGAAAACCTGCCACAGCAGCTTTTTCTCTAAAAACATTCTGCTAAAGTTCTGAAATCAGGGCCACTGGGCAGTACAAATCAGCCCTGGACCTTTGGGCACTATAAATCAGCCCTGGACCTTTGAAGTCAATGGGTTCCCCCATGTAAGGAATACAACTAAATATATATTCTCTGCCAGTTGTGTGTCTATACCTGCTCTATTTCCTCTAAAACATTCATTCCTTGTAATTGTATGGAAATAATCAGCTTACATAGGATGCTCTGTATTCCCAGTAGGTGAAAGTTCCTATTGCAGATGACATTCCAGTATTAATTTAATCCAAAACACATTCAAGTCAAAAGAAAAAAAAATACTTATGTTGGCCTTAAAGCCCAATCTTGCTTTATTGACAAAAAGAAACTGTTCCTACTCACAAATCAGGCCCCTGACTCAGTTCTAGCTCTTCTTTAAATAATGGATAAAATGATTACATATTCTTCCACTCTTATTTAAATAATGTAAAATTCATTCTTCTTAGGTGGCAAATGCTTTCAATGAACAAATGAAAATAGAATCACAGAATAATTTGGGTTGTGAGGGATCTTAAAGACCATCTCGTTCCAACACCTCTGTCATAGACAGGGACACCTTCCACTAGACCAGGTTGCTCAAAGCCCAGTCCCGCATGGCCTTGAACACTTCCAGGGTTTGGGGCATCCAGAACTTCTCTGGACAACCTGTTCCAGTGCCTCACCACCTCTCAGTAAAGCATTTCTTCCTTCCATCTAATCTAAATCTGCCCTGTCTATACATACACTGAAAAGTGCAGGCCTTCTCTCGAAGCACTAAGTGGCCCCATCAGTTTTTCCATTTTTTAATTTCCATTTGAACTTTTCAAATTGAAAACCACTGATTTTTCAGTAAAACACTGATGCAAGGGGAGAAATTATTTTCTATGTATGATAAAACAGTGTGTGTGGACATTTTGGGTCAAGAGAGCCATGTCTAAACCACTATCACCCTGAAAGATATCTGCTTTTAAGTGTTTAATTCACTCTTACTGCGGACAGGGCGGATAAAGGCAATAGCTTTTTTCCTCTATGGCTCTCTCAAAGACTCATTAAAAATAAAGGACAATCATGAAGTTGTCCAACCATGTTCTCCAACCACAGACAAATATAAAACATTAAGATAAATCAGGAAGGTTACTCTCTTCTTCAGCCTCGGTTACTGCATGGTTCGATGTTGCAACATCTGCAACAACCTAAGTGCTGCCCATTAGGACAGAAGGAGGTGGATGACAAAGAATATTTATGGGCTTATAAGAGCAGTGAGCTTCACTTTTACTCGCTTCAGGTGCTTGCACGGACACAAGATGCTGCAGATATGCACAAAAGTGCCTCCACAAAAACTGAAGTATGCAAAACAAAAACCTTTTAGATGAGATCAAGTACTTTGTTGGAAAAGACATTCTATTACTCTAAAAACATTAACTTAAGTGTGCAGTTAACTGAAAGTCTGAGCTAGTGAAAAATGTGTTTGTATTCTGCACAATGTGCCACAGTCAGGTTGGGCTTTCTGACAACTAACAGGGAAAAATCAGCTTTGTATTTCATAGAGCTTAAGTGTAAACTTGAATATAAAGAGATACTCACAGAACAGTTTTCTGGTTTAGTGGATAACCTGAGCCAATTTACAAGGGATACAGAGGTATCCTGTTATTACTCAAATGGCATCATTTCAATGCTTTATTTTAGCACAGTAAAACAAGTTAAATGAAATTTACAGGTTTTAGAAACCAGAAGGAAATAAAGATCACAGAGGGGAAAGATGGTGAAAAGAATAAAAATGGTCAATTGGAAAACCTCTCTGTACAAGAAAAACTGGGAAAAGCATTAAGAGATATTAGAGAAATTTCTTTTACCATTTTGGTTCTCGCCTATTTTTCCATCATTAAAAAATCCACAATTACTAGAATACTATATTGGACTTCTAACAAACCACAAACTTGCAGATGATGCCCAGCAAATCTCAGAATTTGGTTCAGGCTAGATGATTGTACACTTCAAATCCAATCAATATGCAAACCGTTATAGCAAGGCAACTCTAACAGAATTTTCTGGGAACAGCACAGCTGATGTAACAAAGCTGGAATGGACATTTGAAATGACGATCTCATCATCAACCATAGATTCCCTCCTGTGCCCCTTGCAAAATTTGGTGTGACTTTTCTGGTTTCAGTTTTCAAATTCGCTTGCGCTCAAGGTTCACTCGACTCCAAAGGGCTGCGCTGTACAGGGCTGCTCGCTGCAGCTCAGGGCCTGGCATACCTAATCACAAGTATTAGCATTCCAGATTGGGTAACAGGTGGCATCACTTGTTTTCTCAAAATTAGAGCTCTTCCAGCGTGCAATGTCTTTTAACACCCAGCCTTTCAGATCCACACATCACTTGAGACTCTGCCAACCTTTCACCACGAGATATGGAAATAGCCTTCAATACCAGTGCTAACGGAGCTTAAGCAAATGTGAAAAGCTTCAGACTATCTTCTGCCTCAAAAAACCTGCTAAGATGTCAAACGCAAGCACGTAGAGCCCACTGAAAGGTGACAATATGAACACAAGCAAAGACAGTTAATCTTTCTTTAAAAAAAAATCTCAGCATTCTCCTGTTGGCCCCATTTGTGTAAAGCTGGTGATGGATACTCAGCAAAATCAGAGTCTGACAGCAATTACAAACTCTTCTAACAAGACCTGAGACTCTTCGGTGACTTCTAATGCAGTAGAAGGGCTCAGGGAACATGGAACACAAATCCAATGGAAAGCAGGCTTCGCAAAACAGCTTTTAATTAGGATGTTCTAATTAGACGCTGAAAAGACACACAATCATCCACAATTAATTCTACTCCTGATATGGCTTAGGGAACATCACAGCCAAGTCAGAAAAGACACGGGCAGTTTAACATTTTAACTTTCAAACCTTAATCTTCGAAGAGGCAATGAAAAAACATTCCTTCCTTTTTACTCGTTCACTGAAGTGTCTCCCGCTGTGTGGCCTACTGACAACAAAAAAAAACCTCATCTTCCATAATACCTGCAATTTATTTTCAACAATCCAGTCCTTATGACCATAATTAGATTCATTACATCTGCTGAAAAACTAGGCAATTAGTAGTTCTAATAAACTAGCCATTAACTTGTACTTATAAATGACTGATTTTAATAGCAGTATATTTAATAGTTTAAAGGAATTATCACATTTGTCAATTAGCACTATCTATTTTTAATTAAATGATCTTTCTATGAGTAGAGGAAAGAAAAAAACCAACCCAGGTGTTTCATTAAGTTTGTATGGAGCAGAGAATTCTTCTGACTAAAATGCAGTTTTTAAGGGCTGTATTGACTAAACCAACACTTTGAGGTGTAAATGTTGATGCACGAGCCAAAGACAGAAAGGAGAGAAGTTGAGCAGATCTTTGGACAAAGTTCTTCTCTAAGGAAGTTTTTGTGGTCTTGCTAATCAGGAAAGAAACAGATTTCATCAGAAAAAAAACACCCAGACACTGTTGAAAACTATAAAGGACTTTCAGAATACATCTATGAATCATAGAGGGAGAAGGTGTTAATAACCAGAGGTTATTTACTGAGCATATCGCATTGTAGTGAACACAAAGCAGTCAGTCAGGGCTTGTGATAAAATGAGGGCTGTTGCACAGATTCTAACAAATAAATTACACATCTTATAAGCAAGGCCATCAGGATTTTAAGCACTTCAGGCATTGTAGACTCAGGAGGATGAAAGTAAAGACTTGGCACTCTGAAGCTAACACATGCAGAATGTGATTAGTCTTTCCTGTATCATTTACTAAACCTGCTAATTAATCTGGAGGGCTTCACACAAGCATCAAATACACAGACTAACTGATATGGAAAGCAGTCCATTTACTTCTCTATTATAACTAAACAGGTGCAGAAATAAAAAGAGGGGGAAAAAAATCCACTTCTCATTAGCTCAGACATTCTTTTCCAATCCTGCATGTTGACTCTCAATAAGTCTTGACACTTCAGAGATGCAGCATGTGGAAACGGACTCAGGTCTGAAGGAAATTCCAGTGTATAAAAAAATTCCCCTTGTCTATAATGACTCACTTTGTGACTCAAAAAATTCCACTGTGAGCTTAAAAGGCATATCAAGTCAAAAGCACTGAGAGGATAAAGATGTCTCCTTTTAGGCAGCAACCTGCATTTCCAAAACCATTTTTCATGCCAAAGACTTCGCTAATGACAATCTCATCAATAATATCCGAACAGGTAAAATATAGACCCCACTTCCTACTCAAAGAACAATATTACTACAATAATCTGACAGAGCTTGATGTAAGAGATCCCTTAAAGGAAGACTTGACTCTCTTCCTCTGTACACAGATATATCAACAATTTAAAAATACAAATAAGATAGTCAGATCCATTTAAGAATATAAGGAAACATGACTGACATTAGTTTGAACAGCACTTTGTAAAATACAGGCTGGTAGCACTTCACCTATTGTCTTCAGGACAAAAGAGCCTGTAGAGGTGATTGAAGGGATCCATCCAAGAATACAGAGGAGCACAGAAAGGCATTGTTGCATCAACTACTCAAGTGTTCAGAAGTGACCAAGTACTCTGCAGCCTTATACATTTTATATTTAGCTTCTAGCCTATGACTATATGATCCTACACGCCACTGAACGACATTTATCGTGTGAACTTCACTGAAAGGGCGATCAGACAGGAACCAGAACTGTCTGCCCAGTTCAAGAAACTGGAACAGGCTGTCCAGGAAAGTGGTGGAACCGCCACCAGCCCTAGAAGTGTTCAAAAAATGTGTGAATGTGGCACCTGGGGATGTGAGTTAGTGGTGAACACAGTAGTATAAGGAAACAGTTGGACTCAATCTTAGAGGTCTTTTCCAACCTTAACAATTCTGGGTTTTACGCTGTACTCTTACTTCACATTATAGAGAGCATGAAGAGAATGAATCTGTTCCCAGCAAGACTTCTGGAGATTTCCCA
This sequence comes from Mohoua ochrocephala, assembly GCA_013398855.1. NCBI lineage: Eukaryota > Metazoa > Chordata > Aves > Passeriformes > Acanthizidae > Mohoua > Mohoua ochrocephala. The sequence goes on from VZTA01026290.1 coordinate 81,275, forward strand.
TGCCCTCTTCATTTCATGGTTCGCACTTAGCCCACAACAGCAAAGTCTGAGCTTCCCAATTTCCTGATTTCTGGCAGCTTTCTTCTTCCGCTTCTCACTACCTTCGCTCAGCGAGAGATTTTTGAGAACATCAGCAAGGAGCTCTGCTTTGCCCCTAGCTATTAACACAACAGTTCTAGTATAAGTTGTAAGTAATCAGAAACCACTGCAGGGAATTACAAAACAATTCCTTCAGTTGGGTTTCCAGCTACAAGAATAGCTGCAATGTTTCAGGCTAACAACCCATCCGGCACAGTGGCCTTTTTACATAGGTAGATGCCGAAAAAGGAGTAAGAAAGAGAGTATATGCTTACCCTATTACACTCCCAAGCTCCAATTATTTTATGCTGAGAGGATTTCTTTAATCTGATTTTATATGCTTTAAACCCATCACTTCATCTTTCTTCCATGTACCTTTCCCAGTCTCCCACTGAGTCCACAGAAACTTCTCAAGCACAGAGTGGCAACACAGCATGAAGGGAAACACCACCTCCCTCAGCTCTGAGCGTGGCTGAAGACAGCCCTAGCCTTAGCAGCAGGTGCTCAGGATAAAAGGGCATGGCCCATCACATAACCTGCCACTGCCAGGCAGAAAGAACACTTCCCGCTGCAAAAGTCAAACCCTGGCAATTCTCCCTGCCAGGGGTGGATTCCCACTCCCAGCACAATCTGCAGAGAATCCACCTCTCAAGCTGCGCCCTTCTGAAGTTGCTGAAAAGCTGTGTCACAGAAGTTACAAAAGACTCCTGACAATAGGGATCTCTCACCAAGTCTCAAGGTTTCATTCCAAAACCCGTAAGAATTTAAGGAGGTACAAGACCACAGTTTTGTCTTCTGACATCATGAACTACCTCCCTCTAAAACTGCTAAATATTTTGCTGAAATTAAGAAGATTTAAAGCAGACTCTTGGCATAAGAGGTTACAGCCCACCCTGGTAACATTTAGGAAAGTAACACGCAATTTTAAAACAAGAACCAATTATTTAAAGTGCCAAACACAATTAAATATAAAGGCCATGGCTTGTATAAGCTATAAAGCACTGAAAAAGTACCAGTTTCCAAATGGTTTCATTTGCTGAAGGAAGCAAACTCAGCAGTAAGAAGTGAACCAATTACATTGCCTGGAATTAGAGATGAATAATTTTATGACAGCTACTACTGGCACCAAGATATAAACTTCACTGCCTGCAGAGACTGAGTTCAAGAGAACTAACTCATGAAATGAAAGACAAGATTAAATTGGCAACAAATGTGCTCTACAGAGGAAATTTCTGTATTTTAAAAAGGTAACATCTGAAAATGTTACCTTTTTTCCCCCCCACAAGAATCAGTTCCATATTCCAAGAAAGCCCCCGGACTAATCTGTCTGGGTTGGTTTTAAAACAGCAGCGAGGGCACGGTAATTTAATTTTACTTCAGTGCTATTTTAACACTATTTAGTCAGTTCCGGTCTATCACATGTAAAAATACATTTGTATTTAGAAATACCCTACATAACTGGCAGAGAGTATTTACACACACACTTTGTGACAGTCTACAGCATAATTTCTGAAAATGAAGCAGGAACATATTTTGGTATGCTCATAGCCAGTGCAGATACAAACAGTGCCTCCTGATCCATCCCTGAAAACCCTCCCACAGACCCCCTGCAGCCAAGGCTTTTACCTGTTTAAAAACAGAATAAAGAAAACAAACAGGAAACTGGATTCTCCTGATAATACTAATTTCGACAGAAAGAGAAGTAGATGGAAAAAGGCATAACTGCAGTACAGTTTATGATGAGCACTGCATTGATCTCACTGAGGCTGTGCACAGCTGTTAGTACAACCTGTGCAAATAAATCAGGCTTAAAGCCCTTCCCAGTGCTTTTGCCCAAGCACTGCTCAGAGAACACTGTAGCAAACTGAAGCACTCGCTGAAAGCAAAAGGAAGGAATCATCAACAAAATAAATGCAGGTTAACTATCAAATTCCAGTAGCATTATTCTAAATGCACCATAATTAAATGCAATGAATTCTACTTATAGAAATTACCCTAGTAGCGAGAAGGAACACGTTTAAATTTTACGTGCAGCAAATTACGCGCCGTGCCATTCACATTTCGAAAGGATTTTTACATGGTCAGAATTTAAAACACAACAAAATATTCTGTGCTGTGCCTTTCGGAGGCACAAAACAGCCTGGAAAAAAGGAACTACAAGCAACATAGTACTTAACATCACATTCAGCAGTAACTTACCATCATGGAGCTGGGCAATACAAGTATTAACTGAGCTGTGTATTTAATAACTAGTACAGCTAATACAGTAGTTGTATCAGCCACAGCAGTCAAAATTTATATATTCCTGAATGAAATTAGAGCTTTCTAGCTCTAATATCTGACCTGGCGTATCAGAAAAAAATATTTAAAAGTACACAAAGATTCTACTCCTGCTAAGAGCTTTTGCATAAAAAAAAAATCCCACTATACGGGATCACTACAAGAAATATTAGACGTTACCTGACAGCCTAAGTTGCTCCAGCTTTGTATTTAAGATACAAATCACTTCTACCAGTAGCACACATTACCATTCAAGTTTTCTTTACATATAATATTTTTTTTGCTTTTTTTTATTGGAGAAAAAGAATTTTCTGTCCCTCTTAAGCCACAGTTTTCATGTTGTTTCACCAAGCTTCACACTGCAGGTTGTCCGAACCACTGAAGTCTCACCCTTGAAGGGGTCACCACCTCTTACAAAGCAGGCTGTATTAAAAAACATTAATTCCTTCAGAATTCAAAACAGCCTTTTTGGAAAGTTTGCAAGAGACCATCTTAAGACATTTGCAAAAAAGTAAAATCCAAAATAACATTTAAATCATTTGAACATCACAAAACTGTCTTTTATATTACAGATGGACTGACACCTTGTGGAATTTACCTTCTGTTGATTATGTCTCAAAAATTGTTTTTGAAAATAGCCCTGCAGGAAAGCAAACCTCAGAACTGCAACAACACAGCATGACAGTGTTTCTGATGATGCAGATGTCTCAAATAAATCATAATAAGCCACCATCAGCTTGACTGAAATATCCTTTTTCTAAAATCAAGGATCCAGCAAGAAGGAATGGATCTGGTTAAGGATAACCAGGCTGGCAGCACCAAGGCACAGTTTAGACAACCTTCTTCTCCCACCTAGTGGCAAGAAGCATAAAGAACAAGGTCTTTGGGAGTGCAAACTTAAGATTCGTTTTCAAACACCAGCTCTAAAGAGATTCACTGACATCATAAGGAGATTGAGTCACATACAATTCTGGTTTTCATGTTTAAGCTCACAATAAACGTGCTATCACTACCATGCAGAAGAGAGCTTGTTTTTAACTCCCGTCATCAAAAAAAAGGAGAGAGTTCAGAAAAGATGGCCCACAACTGGCCCCCAGCACTTACAGTTCAGACATTTAAAGCTCAGAAGCATACAAGTGAACCAACTAATGGCAGCATGGAGCAGCACGGGCCTTGAATAAAGTCTACAGGAGAATTTCCATTTTCAGGAGCACCCAGCATTGCATTTGGTACTGCAAAGACGATGATTTTGCTTTAAAATACTTACTTAGGGAAAGCAATCTATTTCACTCCAAGTTCATCACTTACATCCAAAGTCAAATCTGAAGCAGTCAGTTTGAAGCAGGAATAAACATGAGATGAATAAAAACTTTTATTTACTGTCCTTTATATACAAAGTATCATTCCTCACACGAGAGCAACCTTTGTGAGAAAAGCAGTACACTCATTTTGAATCTTTGCACACACTTTTTTGACAAACTTTTTAAAATAAAGTCTAAAAGTTTAGTGGAATGCTGTTTTGGTTTTCACTGAAATTTTCAAAGCAGCTTTGAGACATCAATGTCTAGATGATATTTTAATCAACATTTATTGGATTATTCAGTATTTCAGACTGATGTCATTCTTTAGAAAACTGTACATGGATTGAAGGTAGAAAAGAAGCTAAACAACTGAATGTACAATACTTAAAATTTTCAACAGATGGCACTTTACAGCAAGGAACCTATACTGTCTAACTGAAAGAGAGCAAAACCATTGGATGGCTGAGTGCACTGACATGCCAAAGTCTGCCACAGAAAAAGCCTAATATCCTCAAATTTGAGAGAATGGTTCTATAAAACTGGAGGTCCAAAGAGGGAATCCAAAGACAAACGAAACCTCTGAGCTTGCATTCTATCTCAGATATTATTCACACTGAGATGATCTTCACAAAGGTGGGTTATTCCCACCTTCTTTGCTTCTCAGGCAGAACTTACAGCTAGAGCTAAACTGAAAGACAGCAAAGAAAATAGGACCATCAGACTGTGGTTATTACTGCAAAAAAGCAAGGATCTGCTGAGTGGGCAAGCTTCCCATTTCCTAAGTTAATTGATGTGGGATTAAATCAGCAGCCACAATCGAGCAGCAACTGCTATGCCAGACAAAAGAAAGGAACATCATTTGTAAACCTTGTGAGGGTTTAGAGATCAGATGTTCCCATCTAAGAGTATTCACTATTGTTAAAATGACTCATGCCCATCTGTAGAAAATACAGGCACACACACCTAGAGTATCTCCAGCCCTCAGTGGCATGCGAAAAAATTTCTCAGCCATCTGAGCTGAATCCTTGAAGTGATGTGACAAGTCTTAGAACAAACCTCCTTTTGCACACACACAACTATACCAAAAGATTTTATTAAGCATGATTTGTCCCAGAAACTTTACCTGAAATACATAAAACCTTTTGTAAATCTATCCTCTGCACCTAAACACCACTTGAAACTCCACGCAGAGGTCTGTGAGACAGAGTAAGTTCCCCCTTCAGCATTAAGCAAGGGAAAACTTCAGGCAGAGGAACATAAGTTAAAGTCAAATAGAAGTTAAAATCTAAGGCATCAATCAGGAAAGGGCAGTGTTACACCTCCTGCAGGGCAAGTACTGAGCCTCCAAAATCCACGACAGCTACATTCCTCTCTATTCCTGAACAAGGCATTCCTCCTCCTGATCGTAAGCAAAAAATTTAGGCACATAAGGATTCCATTCAGCAGTCAAGGAACAAACGAGCAGCAGTGAAAATACAAAAGAAATGGCAGCAGTGAAATTACAAAAGAAATGGCAGCAACTACCAGAAACCAAAAGATTTCAAGGCAGGTATTGGCCTCGTCAGACTTCAGAGCTCTCACCAAAACACAGCTGTAATTTTAGCACATTTTTTCTCCTTCACTGGTAGCAGCACATTAATCCCTTGCACAGATGAAAAACTCCATACCCAGATGGACTGAAACACAAGCCATTCACACATTTAGAATCAACAGATCCACATCCTTTACAGCTGATTTTCAAGCTGATCAATGACTTGAGTGCCAAGGAGAGCCTTGCTAATCTGGTATTTACAACCTCTGCTCAGAATGAGGAAGTTGTTCCCATACAGCTTCATCCAACTTCAGCATTATAAAAATGTATGGCTCAATCCATCCACTTAGTGAGAGATTTCCATATATCTGATTCAGGCTGCTCCCAGTCTTCTCCTGTTAGTTCTTTCAGGTTCAAGTCTTCGAAAAATTCCAGACGATGACTGCAAAGAGAGAAGAAATAAAACAAAAAATAGTTGTGAGTCTTGTAGCATGTGTCTTAATAAAAGGCAGTATCCTCAATATGTTTGATTCATCTTTATTTTCAGGTTTTCTTGGACAGGAATGTAACCAGCATTCCACGTGTTTATTTTCCAAAGCTTCGGTTTACAAATAAAAACCACTACTTTGTATCTGACCCTACATTAATCATTTGAAAAGGTGAAATTCTTTTATTAGGAAGTAATTAGTAAGAGTAAAGACAAACTAAGAGTAATCAAGGAACGGCCTCTTCACATAATTGCATCTGCTACCAAAATCTGAAAAAGACAAGAATTTTTTTGAAAGGGGTACTATAGAAAGAATTACTTCTTGAGAAGTATTACAGGCATTCTCCAGTTTACTACAGAGAAATAAAAATATCTCTTTCTCACAGAATATTGGTAATGTATTTTACTAGCAATAACTCAGAATTTTAAAAAATATACAGTTGCAGAAGCTAAGTTTTTCTTAAATAAAGGCAATAAAGGGTAATTCATCTAAAATTTACCCTACCTGACCATCACTGTATGTTGTGTGACAAGTCTGTATAAGAACTATAATGTGTCCCCCAGAGCTGGTTCATTTATACAGAATGCCCAGGTGTAACAGGTTTTATCAGATCATCTCAGCCTCACAGCCAAAGAAAATAAACAGGCCCAAAGCACAATTTAAAAAATCAAAATTCTCTGGTTTTTCTATTGTTAGGGGGTACCCTTTAATTATATTTTTTTAGTTTAGTCTGCCTTTTCAATTCTTTCCATAGTATGGAAACATCTGTAGAGGTGAAAGCTTTTAGAACAGTAGAGGAGAAGCAGAAGAGATTTAGTGGAAATGTACCTGGTGAAATTATCACTAAATGGCACTTCAGCAAGAGCTGAAGTCAAGGAGAAAGCAGAACAGCTATCCATGATTTAGATGAGGAAGGTGATAAAAGCAATGGTATCAAATGCATGATTTTCTGTGCACCTAACATGGAAATTGAGCACTAATTACAGCTCTCTGCCACGGTGCTTTACACAAAGCACAGCACCAGTGGACCCAGAGCTAAGCAGCATGATAAAAATACTCGTGGCACTCAACCCAAAAACCAGATTAGCTTTTTCAAGCATTCCAACAATAGTGCAGCCGTATTACAGAAGAGCTCATTCCATGCTTACAAATCTGGTTTCTGTCCTTCCTGCAGCTCGTGTCGAGGCACAGGATAAAGTGCTTCATATTTTCTCTGTTCTCCCGAGCCATGAATTGCAAATGCATTGAACTTGTCAGTGCATGGTGGGAAATAACTCCAAGGAAGAAGAGCTTTACCCTCCCATTTGGTTTTCATTCTGGTCACCTCAAACTCCAAAGGAAGTTCTTCCTGTTAAAGGAGGGGGGGAAAAAAAAAAAATGAGGTATTGGCCATCTTCTGATCAGAAAATAGGTAAATAAAAATCATTACGAATGTATTTGACCACTTACTTTCCATACTTTTCTTCTGCCAGAAAGCAGCAGCAGTAAGTACTGCCCATGGCTGTCAAAGAATCAGAGCACAGTTTTCCTGAAATTATGTCAAGTTATCAGTGCATTATATGCCACAAATAGGTACATTCCCCATATTGAAACAATTCCTGTCTAGTCTCCCTCATACACATATCTCACAAGCATTGGAGCTGCAAGTGTAAATTAACATTTGTGACTTTTTCAGTGCTGTACTTACGGACAAAGCTCAACTTCTAAATACTGCTCAGTTCTGGCATTCAGAAAGAAGGCTTCTACAACTGAAAAAAACCAAATCAAACCAACCAAACAAAAAAAACCCACCACCAGGCTGTCAGTATTTTATATTTACTATTTAGTAATATCCTGAGATCTTCATATCCCATTAATACAGCTCTATTTTCATGGGGTTTGGCCTGTGCCATGCCAGAGCCTGACTCGCTACTGATGGGTACACAGTAACTATAACCCAAATATTCAAAATGTGGTGCCACAATTCTAACTTCGGGAGCTTTTTATTTTTAATTGCTATGACCACAAAGAGCTGTATAAAGTACTGTACTAACTTTATTAGCTTTACCAACTCCAGTTTTGAAAACACTCACCCTGATGCAGCAGGAAAATAAGGGAAAGAGTATCATACACTCACAGCAGAGCACACACCCCATAACCAAAACTGTTACATCTCAAAAACAGTAAGAAAGCATTTAGCTCTTAAATGGTTTTTCCCTATAGAGGGATATTTTGGACAGAGGATTACTGTCCCAGGTGAGCTTGAAAGCCACATATTAAATTTGAATCACGTTTCAGGAACACAAAGTAGAACTACAATGGTGTTTCTCATGTAAAATTACAATGGTGCTTCTCACAGCAATGACATTATTAGAAAGCTTTAGTTGGAATTACGATACAACTGATATCTTTATTTATAATTACTTAAGTATATTTATCATAATAATATCAAAGAGGTGCTAATACTGTTTTAGTAGCATTTGAATCAGATTAGCTCAATAATCAGGAAGTAAAGAATTGCTGGAAATATTCAATTTTTGCATTATTCAAAGCAATGGATAAAAGTGGCAGGCAGTAAGGACAGGAAAGGAGAAAAAAATCCCCAGCACCACTATGAGAATTTTCCCCATTCCATTTGGGTGCAGTTTCGAATTGCATTTAATGAGGTGTAATTTCTGTGTTTCGCACCTTCCTATTCCTCAAAGGAATTTTGGAAAAATGAGTAAAACACTTTACTTCTTAATGCAAAATAGAATCTATCTTTAGGATTTCACTTCTCCTTCCACAAAGGCATTTAAATACGTATATGCCACAAAATTATTTTGATATTCAAATATGTCAAACTTCTGATAGTTCACAAGTTATATCAGTAACCCCAAACTAAGCGGGAGTGCATATACTATCGACAGGATCAGGAAGTCAACTTCAGCATTAATGAAATCAACCCGGATCACTGAACTTCAACTTTTTTTTAAAAAAAAAACAACCATCACAGACCCTTAAAAAAGACCGAGCATATTAAATATAGAGGAACATCAGTGCCTAAAGAAATCAGATATATTTGCAGCGGAAGAGTTACACTTACCCTCATAGTCCCACAGTCCACCAAAGGATTTCCCTGGCTCTCCGGGTGGTGCTGGAGGGTCATTAAAGAAAGGAGCATGAACTTCCATCAGCAGTCCCGCGTTATCCGGCCTCAGCCCAATCGCAACCGGCTCGTGGCTCACAGGCAAACCATCCCACGTGTGTTTAATTCTAAATTCCATCTTCAGACACTACACAAATGAAAAAGGAAAGTTCTGTCAAAGAACATCTCAGATTCCATCTCAGCACGAATTGCCGTTTGTCTGCCCAGGAAAAAAAAAAACACACTTTGGTATAAAGTCGATAATCAAATCACGGTTTTAGACATAACAATTGAAACAAACTAGCTTTGTAAAAAAACTGAATAAACAGTTACATAAGTGCTTCTTTTCATAGGTTTTTATACCTGCAGGGTTACCTGCAAACATAACTCTGAAATCTTATTAAGCTTAAAGCTTTTCAACCATACATCTCAATAAATACCTTCCAAAACCACCAGAAATGTTTATCAAGAGAACAAACAAACAAAACAGTCTCCACTACATGATCTTAGAGGATTTGGTAACATCAGAAAAACAGGCTGAGGGGAAAAGCCTTTAATGTTTGAGACACAAGAAAATGAAGCAACCAGCTAAAGCTTTCCTTTGCAGTCAGCCTTGCAGATCAGCCTTTCCTTAAACACCTCCAGGGACGGTGACTCCGCCACCTCCCTGGGCAGCTCGTTCCAAAGTCTAATCAGCATTTCTGTAATGGAATTACTCCCGAAGTCCAGCCTGACCGTGCGCTGGTGCAGCCTCAGGCTGTCCTCTCCTCCTGCCGCTCGCTCCCCGGCAGGAGCGGCCGACCCCCGCCTGGCTGCAGCCTCCAACGGGCGGCAGCTCCCAGAGGGCTCCGCACCGCTCCCGCTCCCCGTTCCCCGCTCCGCTCCTCCGGCCACACACTGATTTCCCCAAGGGAAGTTCAAACGCGTCAGCGCCTGTCTTTAACCCGTGAACCCCTCACGGAAAGTTTAACGAGGGATTTCTCACGCCTCCGCCTCAGCGCCGCGCCATGTCTGCTCCCCACGTGACGGAGGCGGCGCTGGCGGCCGGGCCCGGCGCTGAAGGCGGGCGGCAGCGCCCGGCCCC
>VZTA01026307.1:0-15157 GCA_013398855.1 Mohoua ochrocephala
ATAAATAATAAATAATAAATAATGAATCTGGCCTGTACAGACACAATGGCTTCAATAAGCCACATCCACAGTTAAATTTTTGACAGTCCTACCAGAGTCACTCGTGTCCTGTAGCAGTAAATTCCAGGAGTTTACAGTTCATCCAAGCGTTAATGCAACGTGTTACTTACTACCAAGCATTAATGCAACGTATTATTTACTATAATCATATTCAATTCCCTTGAAATGTGGTTTCTCTCTGCTTTAATGGTTGATTTTTTGACTTCTCCCAGGCACTGGTGCCCACAGCAATTCCCCATCCCACTTTGTCAAGGATGGGAGCTTGGTCAGACCTGAAATTCTCCTCCTGCAGGACAGGGCTATGGCTCCGCAGCATCTGCTGGCATCTCTGAGGGACACCAGCAAAACCCTCATTTGATTTTAATAAATGAAATCTAATTCTTCCTATGCAAAAGCTGCATCAGCTTACCCTTGGCTTTGGTTCATTTAGGTGATTTATGAGTCTAATATAGTTTTTATTTATATATGTGTGTTTTTATTCAGTATTCCTGAGAACACTGGTTTAGCCAAAGCAATCCAAACCCAGAGGACGCCTCTCAAAGCTGCCCTAATTGGCACCTTGTATTTCCACTGCTGAAGCAGCATGTGCTACCTGAAAGTAAAGGATTTTTCTTTCCATCATGCTGAAGCTTCTGGATTTCTGTTGGAACATTTTCCCTGGGCCCAAATGAGAGGCAAAACTCAGCCAAATGCACTCTTAGCAGTGGTCATTTTCATATTACTTTTTGTGTTATTTTATTAGATTCACCAGTGTAGGACAGACAGCTTTTAAATCATCGTGAGAGGCCAAATGGTTTTTCAATACCTTGGCTAAACTACAACTTTTAAAAAAGAATTGTTTTGTTTCTAATGATTGCTGCATGTTTGAAAACTTCGTATCTAAACTTTGTTACCCAATTAATTTTCCAATCGAGGTCACGGCTGGGGCTCAGTCAGTGGCCAGTTGCCTTCGGAGCTCCAAGGATTCCCAAGTCATCCCATTCCTGCTCCCTATCACAAGGTTAACACTACAAATAGACTTTTTTTTTTAATGAACTAACCCCAGGAAATGAATGAGGCAATTGTCCTTCTGCTTCCAAAGCCCCGGGATCCTGCTGGTGGCGAGGGAACCGACTGAACAGGTTTCACATTTTCCTGTACAACCAAAACTCATTGACGGCGCAGCCCTGGAGGCAAACCCGGGCTGCTCCTGGAGTTCCCATGTGCTTCCTGCCTCCTCTCTGCCTCCCTGGAGGAGCAACCCAGCCTCCAGCAGCCCTTCCCTCCAGCCTGCACGGAGGAGCTGCTCCGGGATGTGGGAATCCGACCCGACGCAGAATTCCAACCCAGGGATGCACCAGTGGGGTGTTTCTGAATCAGTCGTGCTCACGCTCAGTGTACGTGACAAAATATTGAGGGGAAGAGAGGAAAAATCTCCCTCCAAAATGCCCTGGGGGAAAGAGAGAAAGAAAAGACCCCAAAATTCAGATTCTGTGATCTCTGGACGTGAGTTAAAGCTGCCAATTCAGACAATCTGATGTTTGTCACCTTCTCAAACCAGGGCTGGGGATTAAATCCGTCTCCTCATTTCATAGAATCATGGAATTGTTCAGGTTGGAAAAGACCCCTACGATCATCAAATCCAACCATCAGCCAACAGCACCTCCACGTTCACCATTAAACCACATCCTCCAGTGCCACATCCGCACGTTTTTTGGACGCTTCCAGGGATGGTGATTCCACCGCTGCCCTGGACAAGCTTTATCCACGAAGAAGTTTTTCCTGCTATCTAATCTAACCTCCCCTGCTGCGACTTGAGGCCATCTCCTCTCGTCCTGTTATTTTGCTTTGGAATAAGCCCTGGAGAAGAGGAGGATCTCATTCTTGCTTGGCTTGTGGCATCCCAAAATTGGAGTGTGTGCGTGCTGCAGAACGGAGAGGGAAAGGATGAAGAGCTGAAGGCTCTGCTCTGCTGAAAGCATCGACAATGCAGCCACTCAGATCTGCAAAATCGAGGCCACGCTTGTGAAACATCCCTTTTCTTTTAGAAAGAGAGCTGGAGCGTCAGGGCTGGAGTAGGGGAAGAGGAGGAACACGTGTCAGATATAAATCCCAGCCCCGTGGTGGGAGTAAACTCGCTCTGACAGCAGCACAGGCAGATGCCGACCGGGTCAGTCGGGAAACAGAACGAGTGGGATGGCTCTGGAATAGCTGGAGCACGCAGTGACCCCAGGGAAAAGCACTATTCCTGTAGGGAATGACTCAACGGGGCTTATTAAAGGTGTGTGTCCCCCAGAGGGATCAGGACATTACTGATAGATCTTCTCCAGTCGCTCTGCAGAGGAATATTTCATTTCTAGTCTGAAAACTGGGATCCACGTGGATGCAGAGGTCTCTCTCTCCCCAGGCTGCTGTGCTTCCTTCACTCCCTGGCACATCCCTGTACTCTCCCAGCAAGTTGGGAGCTCCACATATTGAAAAAACATGGTCTGGCCATTGGAAAATCTCCTTGAAAGTGGCACTTCTTTTCTGACACCGATCTTCAAGCCTGCAAGCAGTACAATAAACACTCCAGGAGGCTACAGGGTAGTTATAAGATAGTTTGGAGTAATAAAATAGTTTGGAGTAATAAAACAGGTTAGAAGCCTCACAGTTCCTGCCCAATCCTCCTCCCAGTCCGTAGCCCTTCCCTAACTGGTCCTGTGCAAGCTGCACATCCAGAAACCCTCGGAAGGATGGAGCAACTCCCCGGCCCTCACCGAGAAAGGAACTGAGGAGCTCTTTGTGGCTCTGGTCTCTAACCTCAAAGCAAAGGCTAAATTTAATCCTTTGGTATGAATCCAGAATAAAAATAGAGAAAATGAAAGTTTGCACGAGGCTCCTACTTTTTGCTTTGCTGCAGTTCTTGCCCTGTATCATCTCCAGTTCATGTGCTTGATTGGATTTTCTCATCTGACCCCTTTCCAATTGGCCTTAATTTGATTGTGGTCATCGGCGCACGGGCCAAGTCTGAGGGCTTCGTTTCCCCACGTTGATTTCCATGTTTAGTTTCCCATCCCTCTCCCTACGCCTCTGAATATTTCCTCTGGAAGTTACAGTTTTGTGTTGGTTTTGGCTGCAGTTCTCGCTTTCCCAATGGGTTTGATCTTTGCTCAGTCCTGAGAGTTGCAAGTTGCACACTGGATTAAGCCAAGGGTAGCAGCTCTCATTCTTGGATGGAGGGTGGAATTTTTCGAGTCATGATTGATTCGTGCATCTGGAAACTGCCCCTCTAAATCTTGTTTTCTTCTGTGCAGGCGACAAATAGTGTTATACATCAGAAATAACAGTTCCTTGAGCACATTTCATTAACTCCTGACTGGGAGAGCACCTGTATAACTCTGGTTTTAGGTCTGCACTCTTACAAGCGCCCATTTTCACAAGTATCACCTGCTAGGACCTTTAAGACTCAAAACTCCAAGTTTTCTCTCCTGGAGCAACATTTGCCCACTTCATCAGTCATTGCCCCGCAGATGAAAATGGAAAAAATGCCTTGGTCTCCTCCCTCTGCAGCGAGTTTGCCTGTGAGAGCGTTCTTTCCACAGCACCATCATCACCAGATAATATATTTAATGAGAGCCATCACGTGCGTGGTGTGGGATTTCAAAGTGAGCATTGTGCCCAGCTGCACGGCTCAGCGCCGGGACAGCCTGATGTGAGCAGCAGGGCTGCAGCACGGGATCGCTGCTGTGGGCTCTCATTTTATACTGAATTTTATCCTAAATATCCCAGGGGTGGTGGAAGGGAGGAAACAAACTGGTAGGCTTCGAACTCTCGGCATTGCAGGGCTGGAATGTTTAAGCAAGTGTTAAACGTGGGGAGAGGCAGAGGCATCCCTGCCATGAGGAAGAGGCAGAGGAAGGGGTGGGGTGGGTGCTGGAAGCTGATGGAGGGGCCTGAGGGTCTCGGTTTGCTGCTCCTGAGGGTCCCAGTGATGCCTTAAGGGGCCACCTAAAACACAGAGATCAGACAAGAATTAAGAGAATAAAAGGAGGGATTTATTTGAAGGCCTTCAAAGGCTCACCCTGGGCAGTCCAGAGGCTCCACCCCAGATGGACCCTGGCTCACAGGTTCTTCACCCTTTGATAAGTTTGGTTCATTTGCATCTCAGGGTTCATTCTCCAATGATCACCTCAGTTCATGATGGAATTACCCCAAGTTTGCCCCCCTTTAGAGGCTTTGAGTTGACACATTTGGGGCCCGGTGTCCTTGGAGTGGGAACCTGCAGAGGTTTGTTGTGTGTGAGCAGCAGGAGAGAACAGCAGCTCCCAGGGCACAAGGAACTGCAGAGTCACACCAGGCAGGGCAGGGTTTGAAACATAGAAAAGTTAAAACCTAAGGCATCACCAGAGAAACAAAGCCAGAAACTTTAGATCTTTCTGGTATTCCAGCGTTTTCTTACCTGTCAGTTATTTGGGGTCTGGGCACAAGAACATCTCTTTCTCCTGGAAAAACCCCACTGTGGGAGCACGATGTTAGAGCAGAGGTTCACGATCCAGGAAAAATAATCACAGGGTGGCACAAAATAATCTCAGACACCACTTAGCACAGTGCAGGAAAGCTGCAGTCCAGCACTTTGGGGTTATTACGGCCATAAAAGCAGCTGGCATTTTTTAACCACTTGTCCAGCAATCCTGGCAATTTCTAAGTCATGACCTTTATATAATGCCATAATTACCTGAGAGAGAGAGCCTGTTTGGCTGTGAACAGTTCACCTGGCACACGTCAGAGAGTTCATCCTGTCCTTGCTGTACCACGCCTGAGCTTTGGCTGTGCTTTCCCAGGCAGCAGGAAACGGGTGCTGGAGGCCTCTTCCCCAAATTGTGGTTCCACAGGCTCACCACCTCATCCTAGCTCTAGGCTGGGGAGCTTTCCTTGGCTCAGCACATCTCCTTTGTCCAGAAAATATCTGGGATAACCCCTTTGAGCAGCACGGCCCCCAGTTCAGTGGGAACTCTGTTAGAGATGGACGCGGTTCACCAGGAATGACCCCAAAAAAAATTGTGAAGGAGAAGCAAACTCCACTTGAAACGAGCTGAAGGAATTCTTGGAATAGCCCTGGTTCTGTCCTGAATCAAGACCATATGGATTATTAAACGTTTTTTCATGGTTATGGGTGAAAGGACAGGCCCATGCTGTGAAACAAAGGATACAAATTTCTAATTCCCATTTCTTGATCTCTTCATTCTTCCGTGGTTCTTCTCATCCAGAGCTATATTTTAGCTGCTAATGGGTACTTGTAAAAAGTACAGACCTAAAAGCAGGCACTGGAAAGAGCAAACATGATTAGGAAGGTGCTGTCAGTGAGATTATTGCTCAAGTCAAAGCACTGGTTACTTGCACTTCTTTAATGTTAGGATAATTTGAAAAGTGTTTCTAAAAATAGCATTAAACACCTTCTTTAAAAGAAAAAAACCTAAAAAGAGCATTAAATACCTTCTTTAAAAGAAAAAAACCCCAAACTTGTTTTCAATTTCAATGTCATTTTGTACCCTGCACTGGACTGAGGGCACCTTTCCCTCAGCAGCAGATGCTCAGGAACCACACACGAGCCCTGATTATATATGAGCAATAGTTTTCCAGAGACTCATAATTTGGCTAAATTTGGATTTTCGCAGGTGTTTCAAAGGACACATTCTTGGCCGGTGTGGCAAAACTTAACCAGTCTCAGCTTTGCTCTGTTCTCAACAAAACAGCTTTGGGGTTTTTTTTTTTGTTTTCTGTAACCTCAGTTGTAGAAATGGCTGAACCTTTCAGCACAAATATCTCGGAGCCTGAAGTGAAAAATAGCTCGGAGCTTTCCAGCACAAATAGGGGAAAAAGAAACACTACCCAGCCTGCAAACCTGGATCTTATCGTTGGGAAATGGCAGGCAGCCTTGGGAACAGGCACTGCTACGGGCAAGATTTGTAATAGTTCGGATACTCTAATCTCTTTATCTTCCTGCTGCATCTCGGCTTTTATCTTCGTGTTGATGCCATGGAATTCATGGCACCATTTTATTTTTTCCCCCCTCCTTTTGCTTCGTGCTGGCACAATTGGAATCGCTTGGTTTTTATGGTTTGGATGGAGCGTGGTGTGCCTTCCGTGCTGTCCTGGGATGAGGTGTGGCCATCCCTTCCCTGGCCTGGGGGACCACGTCCTGCCCCAGGATGGAGCACAGAGCAGTGAGAACCTTCTAAGGACATGAGGCGACGGGAGCGTCACTCCGTCCCCGCAAGACGCGGTGGATGGAGGCATTTGTGGTGACAGGGAGAACGTGAGAGCCACCCATCCCTCTCCTGGCTCCTGGGAAACTGTATCTACCCCAGCTGTCCCCGGCACGGGAATTCCTTGAGGTCCCTCATCTGAATGTCCCTCCGCTTGCTGAGCGGACACTTGAATCACGATATTGCTGCTATAAATATCCCTGGCACCCAGGGCCCGGCTCGTGGGGACAGGGAATAACTTCTGGAGACCTCCTGATATGGTTTGTGGAGCACTTTGGAAGCAGGCTGGCAGATCTTTGTCTCCCAGAGCGGCCTCTGTAATTAGGCAGAGGAGGCAGCGTTCCCTGGGAGCGCGGCGCTGTGCCCCAAGAGCCGTCCCCACGCACTTGGAATTCAAATCTCCCAGCTCCAGCACGCAAAACAAAGCTTGGGAAGAGCTGGAAGCAAGCAGGGAGAGCGTGTGGTCTGACAGGTTCCACCAGCCCGGCTGGCTGAGGGATGAGGCCGGGCACGGAGGAGGTTGGTGAGGAGCGTTCCGGGAGCCGGGGTTGCGTGTTCAGCACCTCCCGGGTCTCTCTTTCTTCATCTCCCGCTGTCCTGGGAAATCTTCTCTGAAGTTATGGCAGGTGGAGCTCCCCTCACCACGCTGGGGCATCACCATCTTCCCAGGAGACACCTCTGGCCACTGGGTGCATCCCTCAGCAGCCAAGTTTCCGAGCCTGGACACCGAGCTCTGCTTCCCTCCTCTGCATTTTCCATTCAACAGCATCACTTCAAATATAATCCCCCAAAAAACCAAGGGCTGAAATCCAGGGCTCTCTGCTGCCTCAGGAACACCCTGCTCTGTGCCTGGCATCACCCCCTCCCCATCCTCCTCCTCCTCTGCCCCAGCACATCTGGAATTCCTTAGCCTTTAGCAGCAGGGCTGCAACAGGATCCACACCAGAGCCTCGGGAACACCTTGAGCTGGTTATGGCCTCTGAAATTAGGCAGCCAAGAAGGGGAATTTTCTTTTATTACCTTTTTTTTAGGAATACCTAATGTGCACCTAAATAAATGCTTGAATGACCCAATCTGCAGGTAGTTACCTTTTCAGCGTCTCCAGCTCAATGGTTTGGAATTTCACCACTCATTAGGACCTGCAGAAGTTGAAGCAGATGAATCTTTTAATAGCCAAAAAAAAAGGGCTGTTTCAAATAGCTCTGTCTTGCAAGATCTGACTGTAAATGTAGGATTTGCCTTTTGCTGGGGGATGCTATCAGAGGGGATCAGTGATAGGCTCTAAACAAGTACCCAAATTTAAAAAAATTCAATATATTTGTCTTTTCTTTTTGTCACTTTTTAAGACCACATTGCTCTTTCGTTTTGTGGCAGCTTTTATTGCATTTTTTGTATCCCTGTCCTTTAAACCCCTCTAAAAACTACTCCCTGTAATATCATCAGTCTACAGTGACTGTAGGTGACACCTGCTTTTCTTAGTTGAAATTATTCCTGCAAATTTTTTAGTCCTGTGTTGTCCCTCTAAACTATCCCGTGGCCAGGACTGCAAACTCGATGGAATCAGGGCCACTTTTAAGCACAGTAATTCATTTTATTACCACATCTGCTGATGGGAAGGTTGGGATGCACCTGAATCTGTGATTTTTGTCGTGTTACAAGGTAAATAAGAGACTTTTCTAGTTTGGTGGAAAAGATGAGATAACAACATGCTCGCTTTAGACTTAACATTTTTTTGACTGATCAAATAAATAAATATCCCTGAACTGGAAAAGAAAAAAAAACCCAACCCAGCCATGGGAGAAAGTGGTTTTTCCCTCTGTATTCCAACTACAATCGTACATTCTAAATTGCTTGGCCTAGCTGCTAATTAAGCAGCTCATTTACGGGCTGGTTAAATCACAGTCTGAACACACCCCTCTGGGATGAATCCAGGGGATCCAGTCTCTTACCTGCTCCTGAAAGATTTCTCTGAGGAGCCAGCAAATGTCCCTGTCGGCGCTGAGGACAGACAGCACCCACGGCCACACTCCTCCAAAAATGATTCCCAATTATTCCTCAGGTGTTGTTTTAAGTGCTGCAGCTAACAAGGGAGTAGAGAGAAGAGTAAACCCTGAGTATCTGATGAACGTTTTGTTACTCCACACCTCCAGAGGTGTTCTTGGCTTGCTCTTTGCCCGTCGCTGCTTCTGCTTTGCTTTAGAGCAAGTGCCGACAGCAAACTCCAATCCTGCAGCTGGGACAGGGCAAACTCCAATCCTCTGCTGGAATTCTCCTCCAACCTCGAGCTGGGCACAGACAGAAGCCACCAGAGGCTTGAAGCCTCAGTTATTTTATTAAAGATAGAGTTTAAAGGAAAATATACAGGAATGAACTGAAATTGTGGACAATCCACGAGGACTAAAACCTTGGACCGGAGACCGTAAAACTTTGTAGTTGCTGTTTTCTTGCACTGTTTGAGATTTGCTGAAGAAATCCTCTGGAAGGCTGAAATGAGGTATTCTGGTTCATAAACGAGAAGCCAAAAGGGCAAGAAGTGAAATCTCCTCACCCCCATCACTTCTCTGGCGTTTGGGATGTAAAATTCTTCTTTCATGGCAACCACAAGTGCCGGTGGGAATAAATTCTACAAACTGGGAGGAAAGAACATTTCTGTCTTTGAAGCTCAGTGCTGCTCTCTTAAGCAACATGGAGCTGCAAAGCAGAGATTTCTTTTCTTTCCCAAATCAAGTCCCTGCTCATTCTTTGCACTCGATTATTGACATCATAATCAGAATGCAATTTGGTAAATATTTCCAGATATTTCCGAGCAGCGCAACACGTAGAGTCTAGACTTAATTAAAGAAACAAAGAGAGGAAAAATCCCAGCTGGTTTTCTTTTTCCATCATCAGGACTGAACGATATTTATCATTTTGGCTCAGCCTTCTGATCCTTATCGCAGATTTCTGCTCCACCACCTAACAAACAGCTGGATGTGCTAAGGAAATAGAACTTTTTTTTTCCCCAGTTATTCGTCGTGGAGGTTGGAAAAAAAGTCCTGGTGAGAATGCAAAGGTCCTCCACGGCATTGAGGAGAAAAGTGAGCCTTAATAAGGAATCCTTAGTTAATAAGTGACTGAACTCATCTGAAGGTTTTCCATGTCTTCGTTGCAGCAAGAGGAAGTTCAGAGGGAAGTTGTACAAGGAATGGTGTGGAACAATGGGATCAAACTCCACGGGAAATACTTCAGTGGCTTGGCTGTTGTGTAGGGGCACCTCTGGCGTTCCTGGGAAGGATCCCCTGTGAGTGTTCACATATTCTGGGATCCTCAGCACCGGGAGGACGTGGAACTGTTGGAGCAAGCCCAGAGGAGGCCCCTCCCAGGGCTGGAGCCCCTCTGCTCTGGAGCCAGGCTGGGAGAGCTGAGGGTGCTCACCTGGAGAAGGGAAGGCTCCAGGGAGAGCTCAGAGCCCCTTGCAGGGCCTAAAGGGGCTCCAGGAGAGCTGGAGAGGGACTGGGGACAAGGGCTGGAGGGACAGGACACAGGGAATGGCTTCCCAGTGCCAGAGGGCAGGGCTGGATGGGATATTGGGAAGGAATTGTTCCCTGGGAGGGTGGGCAGGCCCTGGGATGGAATTCCCAGAGCAGCTGTGGCTGCCCCTGGATCCCTGGCAGTGCCCAAGGCCAGGCTGGATGGGACTTGGAGGGGACAGTGGAAGGTGTGGAAAAGCCCATGGACTTTTAAAGGTCCTTTCCAACCCGAAACATCCCCCAGTTCTGTGTAGGCTCAGTGTGTCCTGCAACCATCAGAGCATCCCATTAATCCCAGGGACAACATCCCACATTTTGCAGCCCAGAGGGTCGATTTGCAGGGCATGGCTGCCGCAGGTGTTGAGCGGCCTCGTGGCAACCACGAAACCCAGAATGGCCGTGGGTTTGTCTCAATCCCTACATGAAAATTACCTGGTTTCGTGCTGTGAGTGATGAGCTGAACAACGCAGTGCTCTCCATCCGTTCCTGGGGGTGATTTTTATCCCAATCCAAACAGAAAAAGGGGGTTGCTCCCGTGTGAACCACGAGGAGTGGGCAGCGTCCAGGGCCTGCCTCTGCCTACCAACAGAAAACAGCAAATAAATATTCCTGCAGTGCGAGAACTGGTGGGGACTTGCCCCAAAACCTCCTGCAAATTGGCTGCTAATGATTCACCAGAGATACCAGCAATACCTGTCAGGGATAGAATTCCCATCCCTTTATCAGTGAAATACCCAAGCACGGTGCAGAATCTGGCTGTACCCATCAGCCTCATTAGAAATGACACCGTATTTAACACGAGGGAGAAGCAGAACGCCCTGTTCATCGCCCTGGGTGGCTACAGCTCCTTGGACCCGAGGGCTGCGAGGATTCTGCCTTTCTTTGATCACCTTATCACCGGTGGCCCTCTCCAAGCTGCCAGCCCGCGTGCAGCCCTCCCTCCTGCTGGCAGAAACAAGGCAGAGACAAACGGCTTGCAAGGAAAGTGCCCTTTTTGAACAGCAGCGATGAAAAGATCTCCCAGCGGAGCCTTTGGTTGCTTTCCAGTGGGAATGACAAATGAAGATGGGGCACAGATAGCAGAGCCACAGATCACAGCCCCTATTTCAGCTGGCTCTTCTTTGGGCCTGGGTCTGGGAAGGCGTTAATTCTTTCATTTCTCTTATCTTATTTCTCTTATTGTGCAACAATTAAGCAAATTGTGGTTGTGTGTCTCTCGTGGGAAGAGCGGCTGGTGAAACAGAACCTCAAGCCAAAGGTGCTCAGACAGCAACGGGGAAATGTTTTCCTGAATTCTGAACAGACCCAAACGATCCCAGGTGGAAAAGAAGAAATGTTCTGTGGGAGAAAAATTTTAGCTTGGGAAAAATGAGTGTGTTTTAAATAATTGCATGAAAAAGAAGAGTTTAAGTGCTTATCGCTGTCTTAAGGATTTGCCACAGAGGTATCAAATTTATTTTACATTGGCCAAATTGTACCAGTGCAAACTCATTCATATTCATCTGTATCAAGGATCAATCCAGGGTCTTCCTCCTTCACATCGCTGATCTCAAAAAACCCTCAGTCAGATTTACTACTCTGAGGCACCTTTGCACTCACTTTGAAATGATTCTAAATTAGGTTAAATTACCCCAGAGTTGTGATTTGCTTCCATCAGGTTTTGACTCCTGAGTCAAATGAGTTTGAACTTAGCAGTAGAGAAGTTTCTGTTTTTATTTTTTGGTGGATTTATTGGAACACTTTGCTTATTTTTCATTTCTCTTTTGGGGTGTCCGTGTCAAATACATTTTTTTAAAAAAAACAACAGAAAACAGAAGTGTTGAGAGCAAATCCAGCACAGTCTGGGAACTTAGTGATGATGTGGGAAAATCACCTGGAATTCAGAGCTGCTGAGAAATGACCATGAGACAGAACCACCTCAAACACTCCTCAGCAGCAGGAGCAGCCCTCATTTATTCCTGTATAGAATCCCAGGATGGTTTGGGTTGGGAAGGGACCTTAAAGCCCATCCCATCCCATCCCATCCCACCCCCTGCCACGGGCAGGGACACCTCCCACTATCTCAGGTTGCTCCAGCCTGGCCTTGGACACTTCCAGGGATGGAGAGCCCACAGCCTGTGCCTGTTTTTCCACCCTTAAATGAGCAGCTTACCCTTAGTTTCACCCCAAAAGATTAAATCGTGCAGAGAAGACATTGGGAAAAATGGAAGAAACGCATAGAAATGCCCAAAAGGGTCTTCAAAAATGTTTTGTTCAAGTCATCAAAGATGAGGAAATACAAACTGGCACAAATATTTACATAATTTTTAGAGGGAGACAGAGGTGTAGCCACGCAATTAAACGCTGCCCTGACTTGCTCAGCAGCAGCATTTCAGAAACTGAAAATGTGCTTTTTGGCACATGTGGCTGTACACAACTGCAGGAGTCAGCCCGGGAGAGAGCCTGGGTGTACATGCAAACAGATGATTCACTTAGAAGGGATGCTCCACAAAAATACCTACCCAAAGTGAAGCGATGTCCCCAAATCCAGCCCTCCCGGGCAGCTGGACAGGTTTTGGGAACAGGAGTTTGTCCTTGTGGTGTCCGAGGGATGCTTTACATAACCTGGATGATGGACAACAGGATATCACATCCCTCTGGGTTTGCTTTTGGAGCTGGAATAGGAATTTGTAGGAGGAATAGACACAACAGGGCAGGTGGAAACGTGCCAGGCTGGGTCAAGGAGGATATTGTGTCTGAAGGAGCCAGGAATGCGATACAATATAGAGCTTGGCAAGAGAGGGAGAAATTGTTTGGATTGAAATAAAAGATAAAAAAGACCAAAGAAGGAAGATAGGAAACTATTGTGGCCCATCTGGAGGAAATCAAAAAAGCAGCCAGGAATATTGATGCAGATGGAAAAGCCTCGCGTTGGCAAGGGGATGTGGTGAGGAGAGCTGGGATGGTGCACGAGGCACAGGGCTCTCCCACCTGCTGGATTTCACTTATTCCTCGATTTTTTTTAGCTTTTGGAAAAGTTTCTGACCCACAGCCAATGTTTCTCCTGCTCTCTGCAGCTCTAGAGGACGTCGGGTTGTCCTCCTCCTCCTCGTCCCTGCCCTGAGGTCGCCTCAGGGATCCAGATCCAGCTTAAAACGACCCCTCTGGGTTAAACTTTAAAAAAAAAGTGATTTAAATCCTGGTGAATTCCCCAGGATGGTTCAAAGGAGGTGGAAAAGGGAAGGAGCAGCCAGGAGATGGAGGGATGGAGGTGGTGGGATCACCTTTCTGTGGGGCTGTGGATGGCACTGATTTAACCCTGCTCGAAATACAACACAGCATTTTTCCAGAGGAACAGGATCCAACAGGATTCCCTTCCCTGCTCCCTCCTGGACATCTGGAGGCAATATGGGAGGGGAGGTTAGTGGCCCCACACAGGGGGGAAAAAAATTCATTTAAAAATACGTGAATAAAGTCCCAACGTTTAAAGGGATGTAGCACAGAAGATGATACAATTTCATTAAAATGAACTCTGCCTTTGGAGCTTTGGCAGCTTCAAAGCCCTGGCCCTGCTCTGTTTTGGGGAGAAAAAAGCCCCCCTGGGGTCAGCTCCGTGCTGTGGTCAGGTTGGCCGGGCCTCCAGTGCAGCAGGTGCCAGAGGCTCCCCCACACGTTCCTGGCTCCTCTGGTTGGGCTGGAGCAGACTGGGGAGATTTCTGAGTCCTGGAGCAGACTGGGAAGATTTCTGAGTCCTGGAGCAAGCAGAGCTGTGGGACTGAGCAAGGCAAAGGCCACGAGCTGAGCAGCAATTGGGTGAGGATGGTTGTCCAGAGAAGCTGTGGCTGCCCCTGGATCCCTGGCAGTGTCCAAGGCCAGGCTGGATGGGGCTTGGAGCAGCCTGGGACAGTGGAACCAAAATAAAATCATCCACGCAAAGAAAGTAAAATTATCTACGCAAATAAAACAAAATTATTCAAAAAACCAAAATAAAATCATCCACACACACACACAAAAAAATCCACAAAAATAAATTAAAATCGTCCACACAAATAGAAAAAAATCACAGGGATAAAAGAATTATACATAAAAATGACATTAAATAAAGCAAAGTAAAACAAAAAAAACCAAAACAAAATAAAACAAAACACACCAAAACAAACAAAATAAACCAAACCAAACTAAAGCAAAATAAAACAAAACAAAACAAAATAAATAAAATAAAACAAAATGAAACAAAATAAAATAAAATAAAGTAAAATAAAGTAAAGTAAAATAAAATAAAGTAAAATAAAATAAAGTAAAATAAAATAAAGTAAAATCAAACCATGCCCACAAATAAAAGCTTCATACACCATCCCAAGGCAAGCCCAGTGCAGAGCTGGGGTGTGGAGAACTTTGGGGAAGTCCAGTCCAAGGGTGTGTGTGGATGGAAGCCACGAGCTGGGGCAGAGCCGTGGCTGGGGTGGGTTTGGGTGCAGCTGATGGTTACGGGGGAGGAGGATGGGGTTTATTTCTGTATCGTCTCGGCTGTGTTTGGTGCTGTGGGTTTTGGGCTGCCCTATTCCCAGGAGCTCCAAACTGCTCATTTGGGGTTTAGTCAGCTGAGGCAACACCTTCTTTAAGAAATGCCTTTGGAAAGCAAAGCCAACCCGTTTCTGAATCCCGAACGTGAACTGACACCACAAGGCCAGGATTGCTCCGCAATATTCAGGGTTTTGTTCCTAATGCCACAAGGAAAGGCCTGATGGGGGTTTCCCAGCTGGCACTCCACAAGGAGGAAAGTCCCTGGGTCAGGATTTTAATTTGGACAGGGGCAATCCCATGCAGCTCCGAACTCCATCTTTAGGAATTTTTGTTCCTCATCGTGCTGGATGCCCTGTTCCCTTCCCTTCCCTCTCTGGTACCCAAACCATGGCTCTATTCCAGTGCCAGGGAAGTTTGCTGCTGCTTTGCCCCCTCATCTACCTGCCAGGTGAGTTGTCACATGTGATCACTTAATGCTTTAAAACCATTTTAGACCATCTCATAAGAGGTGCCATGAAAGTGCAAAATGTTGCTGCTAACTGGCAGAAAGCTTGAAATGCCCATTCCACGAGGAACCCTCACCAGTAACAAGGAAAAACCCACCTCTGTACGATGGAAACATCTCCTGAATTTCCTTGCTGGGGGGTGCAAACCATCCCTGCAGTGCCTGTACTGAGGGGCTGGAGCGTGTCCAGGGAAGGGAACGGAGCTGGGGAGGGGCTGGAGCACCGGGATCCTCACACGGGATAGCGGGGAAGGGGCTGGAGCACCGGGATCCTCACACGGGATAGCGGGGAAGGGGCTGGGAAGGGGCTGGAGCACCGGGACCCTCACACGGGATAGCGGGGAAGGGGCTGG
>VZTA01026311.1:0-16907 GCA_013398855.1 Mohoua ochrocephala
AAGTCTCTGATTACAAATCTCGCGTTGAATTTTCAAGCCTCTCGTTAGGAGTGTGCCTGATGCCTTCAGTTTCTGCTGATGAGCAGAGTTTCAGTTTGAGAGTATTGGGCCCATCATGCTTTGGATGAGCAGAGTACCCTGCAGGGTAGGTCTGGAAGACCACACCATCCCTTGGTTATGGTAAATTCCACCTCTTGTGCCCACTTTTGTGTTTTACTTAATTAAATGGAGAAGTCCAGGTAGCAGATATTCAGCTTTGCACTTGGAAACTACAATCCTGGTCTTACACGTGAAACCTGTTCTTAGCCTTGCAGCATTCCCAGCATCAATTTGTGTCATTCCTACGGACAGGACAGGATGGAATAGTCATGGCAGGCTGGTGGCTTTGAGTGGCAGTTTCCTGGTGGAAAATCTTTGCCATTTGCTCAGACCTTGAGCAAAGTTACAAACTGGTGAAATATTATATTGGCATTCTAAACATAAGCATCTGATTTACTCCTGTTCTGCTGAATCTGAAAATGAATGTTTTTCCTTTTGAAGCAAAATTATGGGGAGGAGTGGGTGACTTCTTTGAAGGTGTAGAAAAGCACACGCTCAACCTGAGTGCCCAGGGCTGAGACGGGCTTGTCTGATTCCATCTGCTGAAGTCCTCTGAAATTATTGTACATCTCTGAAATCTGAATAGATTAAGGCACAAGGGAGCAGAGCTTTTTTCAGGGCAGGTTTCCTCCATGAAATGCACCCTCTGAACCCAGCAGACTGTTCCAGCTGCTTGGAAAACAGCAAAAGGCAAACTGAAGTGGTATGAAGACAAAGCTGGGGAAATAATATTTTTATCCATGGTCTTTCATGAAAAATAAAAATCACAACTAAATATCCTTTTCTTCATGAAGAGTTCTAAGAAAAATGGCTGTGCTGCATTTTTATATGAGAAGCTAAAGAGTCAGAGACAGTATCTTATATAACTAGTTTGGTATGTTAGAGCTTCCTGGTTCTTTTAATCCATACTGGCTTTACCGTGTTTAAGAAGGAAAATAAGTAGCTCAGGTCAGCTAAAACCTCCATCTGGCCCCAAGGTTAAGCAAGTGAGGAAATCTGCATTCAATTGTTTTCTGAGAGAACAGCTCATTACCTGAGAACTGCAGAGTTACCCTTGGAGCATGATTTACAGTAAATTTAATCAGCTTCTAAGTCCCCCAGAGGTTTAGGACAAGTCTCTGACCTGTGATTTGTCCACTAGAGCTGTGTCCACGTTGTGGTCATTAAGGCACACTTGCTCTGTGAGATTTTAGGGGAGATCCTTATCTTGGAATACTGGAACACATTTTTTACAGGTTTCTTTCCAGAAGTCAAGAAATCCTGCTAGGACTGTACGATATTTTCACCTGGGGTCTATCTGTCTCCTTGCTGAATAATTTCACTCTGTTCTCATGGGAAGAAAATGATAACTGAACACCAAGAACTGATCATTTATGAGTACTTTACTACTCATAGAAGTGGAGCTGCATATTTTAAAAACAAAACAGGGTGCTTGCTGAGCCCATTAATTAGAACTTGCTTGAATATGCAAAACACACCATGAGTTATTGCATCGAAATCATACCAAATTGTCCTTCTGTTGTGGTAAAGTGAAATTAGGAGCTGGTTCAGTAATAACCTTGGAAATTTTTTTTAAAATTCTTTATAAGAGTGGAAAAGTAGCCAAGGAAAACAACTTAAAACATGGCTCTTTACAGGAAGGTGAGTCTCAAAATGAAACAATGTAATTCTTGTATTTTTTGTAAAGAGTAGGACAGGGACCCCACACGAAGGAAAACAGGCAGCAAAGACAGGCAGGATTATTAGGCTAATAAATGGCTTCAGTGTTGCAGGTTGTGGGATTTTCCTCGCTTACCATTCCCATCTTGTGGTAGCTTACAGGCTAATCATGTAAATAGCAAGAATATGGGCCTTTAACCCTGAGGAAATGTAGCTTTTTTGAGGAAGGGGTTCTGTTACCTGGGTTATCGTGACTCTTCTAGAGTGTTTTGTGTGTGGAAGTTCCCAAACAAGGTCCACAGTATGAGGGGTTTTTTTTCTGCTGGCCATTTTCTAAGTTGAGGAGGACATGTGATTTAAATTAGGAAAGGTGAACTGTTTCCTGTCTCCACAGCCACCCATCTATTCAAGAGTGTACACACGTATTTGTCTGGAGGGGCAATGTGCACATCAGATCCAGCAGCTCCGGCTGCAGTAGATGAGTAGGAGTTAAATGGAAACAGAGAGATTTTCTTCAGCCCTCAATTTTTCCTGCTGGGATGGACACTGGTAGATGTCTTCACTCGAGCTCTGGGTGTGAGGGTGACAGCAAAACCACACAGGGGCTGCTGGGCGTCACTGTGTTTGCAGCACATTCTGTTTGGCTGGACAGGAAAGGATTCTTTGGGCACGCCTCAGGGACACGATGGGAGTTGTTCCCATCTTCCTGAGGTATAATTCAAAGTCCACCTGGGCTTGAATGGGGTTCAGTTTGGAAGGCTGGCTATGTCAGCAGTCTGACCTGGCATTTTCCATGTGCTCTCTGAGCAATGTCAATGTTGTGTTTCGCTGCCCTTCAGCTCGTCTCCTGAGGGAGCTGAGGATCTCAGGGGGTTTGCACTGGGCTGTTTGTTTGTTTGCTGAGTCATGTGGGATGTGTGTGCTATAAAATTACCATGGAGGTTATGGGGATCTCGAAAAAGACAGTTTTTATCCTTTGCTCATTCAGGGGAAAATCTTCCAACTGTGTCCTCAGTGAACTATAAAGTCCCTATTTAGGAACACTGGCATAAAATTGGAGTTGCTGGGCATTCTCTGTGCCATCCTGGAAGAATCTGGCAGCACCCGTGTGCAGACACACTGCTGCTGGGAACACCTCAGCCTGGGGCTGGGGAGGGCATCTGCCACCCAAATCTCTCCCACTAATCTCATTGCCATGATTTCAGTCGCTCCCGAGGTCAGTAATTGCTATCAGGATTTAGAGTGAATGCGGGGCCCTTCAAGCAGGTCCCTTTCTGTGCCTCAAGGATACTGACTCATTTTGTATTTATGGTTGGGGTACAGGATGCCAGGGAGAGGAGTAGTAGGAAGGTTCTTCAGAGTGATTTGAAAGGGCTTTTATTTCTACTCACTGGAGAGTTTATTTTTTAAAAAGCCAACAACCCGTTGTGAGTATCCCACCAAAAAGCTTGAATTCCACATGGGGTTTTCAGATATTGTTTTTGAAGGGAAAAATGAGTTAAATATGTTCGTACACACACAACCCTGAGGATCTCACAAGAGGGTGGAGGAAAGCGAACCCTCCTTTTGGCTGGTGAACTCTGAGGTGGCACTCACAAATGCAAGAGGGTCCTGGTTTGTGAGGGAAATGACATCACCTACAGCTGACAGAAAACATAACTAGATAAAATAGTCAAATTTTCATTCACAGTTAATAATTAAAACAACAGCAGATGTGATGGTTAAGCTGTCTGGTGCTGTAGATAAGACCTATGCATGTAGCTGATAGTGTTGGGCTATTTGATACTTTTTTTGGGGGGAAGTGGTTTATCATAAACTGCATGGGTAGGTCTGTAGCCTAAAACTTTGTACAGGGATTTTTTAACCTCATCCTACCAAACAATCCAAGTTCTACGGTAAAATCTCCCTTGTTAAGTTTCCACTTACTCATTTAGAAATAACCAAGATGATACAGCCACTTCCTTTGCCAGTTTGTTATAGCATTTTTCAATGCATTCAGGGCTGTAAAATGAAGTTTTAAGAGAGCAAAACTGAAATGCAATGTAAATATCTGACTCAGTAATTTGCATCTCTATTTTGAGACAGCTACAGCTAGGTAGAGCGGCGCGTATTTTGAAATCTAAAGTATTTGCTGGTCAACGGTAATCTTGATCTCCACGGACTTTTCAGGAAAATGGTATAAGAGCATGGGAATGCACACACATCCCCCACCTCCCAAACACCCCAGGGAAATGTCTCTTGAAACGTCTCTTGAAATGTCATGATAACGTTGCAGGGTTGTTTGCCATCCTCCACTTCTGGAAAGGAGACCAGTCAGAATAGAATTACGCATGTGCTATGCTACATAAACTCAGTTTTGTGTTGGGCTAAGGCAGTTCCAAGGGAGTGTTTTCAAGATTCTTTTGAATCTGGGCAGCAGAGCCTCGCTTCAAAGTTGTACTTCTTTTATTCCTCCCCATATGTTGAATGATTCAAGCCTCGCTCTCCCCACTCAGGAGGAGGAACTGCTGGGAACCTCTTCATGTCAACAAAAATAATTTATTCTTGGTTCAGTAAGCTCTTCAATCTGAAATTCCTTCTAATTTCTGTTCCAGAAATATAACAAATATAATGATGGCAGAAGAAACACAATTTATGGAATATTTTTAAAGTGAAGAGGATGAATCTATTTAGCTCTACATTCCTACTTTAGGCATTTTCATGGAAGTCAATTTATTTTGAGACGTTAATAATTTAAGTAAAATAAGTAAAATGTTTAAATGAAGTGTATCATTATACATGTTGGCCTAGCAAAGATGAATATCCTGCTTTAGAAAGCTGGAGAGGGAAGCAGGAAGATGCTGAAGGTAGGTTCTGCTTTACAGATCATCCAAACTGCTTCAGGTTTGGTTGCTGTGTGTGGCTGCATGGGGACACTGCCAGGAGCTGGGGCAGAGCTCTGCTGACCCACACATTTCCTGCACACCTGGGATCACCTTCAGCAGCCTGCACAGTTTAATTGGGGTTTCAGCTGTTGGTATTTCAGTCAGTTTCCCTGTGTGATTGTAGCTTCAATAACCATTTCTGCTGTAATGCTGTTGGAGAAATTTGTAACCGAGCCCATGAAGAAAAAAAATGTACAGAGGCATGGTTACCACAGGAGCCCACATCCTGTAGCCCTGGAACGTAACTGGTGAAGAGGCTTATTTTCTTGAATTCTCTCTGAAACGTTGCTGTTTCTTAACCACATATAGATAAGTTACTGATTAGAGCACTTTTAAAATCCACTGCTCCTGTGTTCTTTTCAGAGTCATACAGAGAATACAGAAAATGATGAAACTTGGTACTGTTTCCATATGAAACACAGTTTCATGTTAAATTAAAGCATCTAAACCCAGGAAAGAAGTCAGTAAATTCAGTTTTCGCAGGCATCTCTGTGCCTTTTCATACCAGCGTAACCATAAATTTTGGAAACTGTGTGCTTAAATCCTTTGGGCCAGTAGACAAACAATTCCCCAGCAGTATGATTGTGTATTTATCAAAGGCCTGCATCTAAACAGGGCTCCTAAATCCTGTGCAGAGAAGTGCTGATCAGTAGCTGGTGTCCCCGTGCTTGCCGAGTTTTCTGTGGGGTTGGTTTGTTTGGGTTTTGTTTTCAGCACTGGCTGTTTTCACCATCTTTCCATTCTCACAAGAAAAGAGATTATTTAATGGTGACAAATGGAGCTTCTGGATAGAATTATAGTTCTGTTTGTCTGGCCTAGTGTGTTTATTCCAGTGTCCAAACCTTGATAACCATGTCTGGTTTTCAGTTTAACTGTAATGTGTGGCTGTATTGAAAAATAGTGTTTTCATCCTTTAATTTTCCAGCTATATACAATTTCAAAGGCACAAGGATACAGCACCTATCTCTACAGGTTGGTGATGTGGTCCATATCCTGGAGTCCTTTGAAGGTAAGTCACATTTTCCACTTCTTGGTGACTGGCATAATCCTTTCACCTCACAGCAATTCCCTGTGTTACATCAGTAGCTGTGTAATGCTCTTATTTTTAGTGGTGGTGGTCTATTTTGAGGAAGAACCTAATCTTTTCTGAAGAGCCAAAATTAGGCATATTACAGTACATGTGGTTTTTTGGGAAGTCTTTACCAAATGAGGAAGTCATCAAGGTGAACGTAGAGTTCGTGAAGTTTGTGCCAGCTTGTGATGTACCTCATGGAATTTACATTAAATTTGATTTAAGATTTAAAGGAGTGCACTTTTTGCCTCTAAACTAAATATTTGTTGCTAGGAGATACTCAGCACCCTCATCCTGTTGTATAATGAGGAAACCCAATTAAAGAACTCTGAGCTGTCAGCATGACAGATAGAGTTCTGAAAGCTGTCCAACTTATTGAACGTGTTAAGCAGCAGAAGTCCAGGTCAAGTCATGCATGGTGGACAGTCAATACCTTCACAATCCCAGTGATTCTCTGAGAGTCTGACAGGGCTACTGAGGCTTCCATTAGTGTATAGCAAGGACAGTGGAGGTATTGTTACTAACTCAGCAGCTGGGGATCTGCAAACGTCACTGTAAGAGTGATTTATTTTCAGTTTTGCAGTGACGCTCTTGACCAGGTCAAGAGTTTTTTAAAAAATTAAAAATTGCTTAAAGCTTTCAAAAATATATTGTGAAATTATCTTCTTCGACCTACCTCAGCTGATAGAACATGTTTTATTAGCTGTAGTTATGTTAAAGAGAGAGGCCAATTGCTGCATCCCACAGTGACAGAGCCAGCCCAGTGTTGAGACACTTGGTGTGCTGTGGTCACAAGGCTGCGAAGACTCTGAAGCTGTTTGAACCCAGCCCTTTCCACCACACAGAGCTCTACGTCGTTTTGTCCGGAAACAACAGAGGATTTGATAGAGAAGCACCTGAAAAACCACATTTGCAATGTATTGGAGCACAAAACCATCATTATTTCTCTTCTTTTTGTGAGATTATTCAATATCTTTAAGTATCAGTGAAAACATTGATGTCACTCAACAGTCAACAGATGTTTCTCAGTCACAAGGATTCGTGTCCTTTCCTAAAAAACATAAGGTCTGCACAATTCTTTAAGCCTCCATTCTAAACATTTTGGCTAAGAACAAAACACACACAAACCAGGAACCTCCTCATCCCTGCATTGTCTGTTAGTTGCAGAAACAGCATTTCAGGCTTCTGATTCCTGTGGTACCTTTGTTGTCAGCCTGGCCTAGTGAGTTGAGGGCTGATCTTATGGGGTTATTCTTTATCTAAAAGTCTTTTCTGAATCCCCTGCCCTTGCCATGCTCTGTCATGCCTCGCTTTATGAGATATGTTTGTCAATGAAGAAGTGGAATCCTTCGCATTGTGCAAGTGAAGTTCATCTTTTATCAGATATCTTCAACATATGATGCCAGCTGCAGCTGGCGAGGTCCCAATGGTGGCAGGATTCTTCCTGTGCTCCTTTTATGTCCTGTTTTAGTTGGTTTTGCATGCACAAAATTTGTGCACTGAACATATATATGCTGTCCCAGCAAATGGGATGAAAGTCGTTGTAAATTGAGACTATGTGCAAATAATTCTGTTTTAGCAGTAAGATGGAATTTTATTGTTGAGAAAACACTGGGGAAAAAAATCCCAGTGCAGAAAAACCTAAAAGAATCTGTCCTGAGTCTTTCTTTGAGGTCAGCAATCATCCTGTGACTTTTAGCATCACCTTTCTGACACCACTGTTTGGTGTTTGGGATTTATTTTTATTATTTTATGCTTTGCTTGCATGGCTGCAATACCTGTAATAGAAATGGTGAGAGAGAAAGGGTGATAGCAAAGAGATCATATCTGTTCATGAAATTACAATTAGAAAATGCTTGCTTTTAGTCGTAAATTCTTTCTATGGGACGAAAAAAACCATATTCAACAGAGTTAAACACTGTTGCTGTGCAGGTGATTTTTCATGATGGGCTGTATGCCCAGTGGAGGTGGCTGGTCCCTGATCTAATTTAATAAGGTTGAACTCTGCTTTTTATGTTTTTTTTAGTTTATTGAGCCTTAACTGTGGAAGAGGTGGAACAAAGCCTGAATTAATTTTTAGCTTGCCTCTACTGCAATTCTGTACTCCTGACTCTCAGAAGAGCTTTCTAGTTACAAACGGAGCAGAAGCCCAATAAGAGCCCTCAGATTTCTTGAGATTCCAACCTGAATTTACCCCAAGAAGCTGCTTATTATGGTTGAGTTCAAAAGCCATAGTTCCTCATGGCACAAAAATGACTTATTCTCATCACATTGAAGGAAATGGGATCTGTAACAACCATGTATTGGACTGATACCAGGCCTAGAACACAATAAGAGCTTCATGGGCTGTCCAGGACCGTGGGTGATGGTGGCTGAGATAGATATTGAAGGATGTGCACATATTCCTTTGCAGAACAAGTTATTCTACCTTTTTAATGTGAGCAGGGGGTGTCAAATTCTGTGTACAATTACCTGTACTTGCTATGCAAGGCCTGAAAGCAGACAATACAATCTTATTTGGTAATATGCAAGTTGTGCTTAATATAATCCCTGCTATTCACTTGAATCCATGTATGTTTGAAGTAACTATTAATTTTTACAAATACTATGCTAGGTATTTTTTATGTGAAATAAACCCCATGACTTCATTGTGTCAACATTTATTGTGTGCTTTATAATGCGTGTTTTTTTGTCATGATCTTTAAGCTTTCTTCCTTTTAGATTGGTACAGGGGTTACCTAGTGAGATACAAAGGAGCAGAGGTAAGAGCACGCTGTTCATTCCCATGAGACTGTTTTTGAGGAGTCAGCCCACGAAGTGGGGTTTTGTCTATCTCCGCCTAGATAGTCCTGATCTCTCTGTTCCGACCTCTCAAGTCAGCTATTGCCACTCTCTCCTTTCAAGATCAGAAAAATGATCAGCATTCATCCTGGACAATGTTGGTAAATAGAAGTGAGGACTGGGAAAAGCAGATCGATGAAGAAATTACTGTGTCTCCAGGTTGAAGACACCATTTGAATTGAATTCTGAGTTAATTTGCTGCTACCTGTGTTTGTTTCTCTACTTTTTCCAAGGATTCCTTAGGCTACATACAACATAACTTGTATGAGGCTTAAGTTCCTAAATATCTGTAATGTACACAAATCATATTAATTTTTCAAAAAGTCAAAATTCTTAAATCTGAAAATGGAAAGCCACAGATGAATAGTTTTTACCCTGGGTATGATGACTCCTGAGTTAAGTAGCAAGAAAATTACTTCTTAATTTCAAATGCATTTTTCCAGAAGAAAAGCGCTTTTGTTTGTAACTTGCTCTTAGTGTAAGATTTTCTAGGGAGCAGCAATGCAAATGCATTAAAACACTACACCTGTGTTTCAATTACTTTGACATTTCTTTTGACTGAAAATGTTATTACCATTTATTCTACATAACATTATTTTAATCAATTAAAATTTAGCCTAAAACTAAAAAGGGAAAATATTTACCAGAACTAACCACTTCCTTTTAACTAATTCTTAATTAATTCCTAATATTGCTAAAGGGCTTCAAGATCAACATGCATAACATATTTTCAGAAGTATTATTAATTTCATGTACTAAGATATCACTAAATTTACCATTACTGGGACCTTCTTCTTTTGCTTTGCTACTTCACGGACTTTTTTGAACTTTAATCTTAATGAAAAAGATGTGGAAGTGATAAGACATGATTGTGCTTTGATGAAGATCCAGTGCTTAAAAGAAAATGGTTATAAAAGCTGCAATCTAATTTGGAGAAAGGCTTTTTAAAGTAGCACATTTGTTACTGACTTACTGTGGTACTTGAAGTACGGTGAGTTATTGAACAGAGAAGAACCCAGGAAGAATCCGGTTAATTACCAAGGTGAGATTTGCCAGTTCAGGGGAGGATTGTCATGGACAGAGTGATTGTCAAACACTCCTTTAATCCTAAGAGATCAAACTTTGACTTAAGACATTTCAGCTTTTGTAGAACAAGCACAGGTCACATGAGAACTTTTCGTCTGGTGGCCATTTGTTTTCTACTCAGGCCCGTTAAAACAGGTGTTGAGAGAGTCATGAAATCTGGTGTTCCCTTGGCTACATCTTGCTGAGCATCTCTGCACAGCCCTGGGGAACAGAGAATGAGACTTCAATCTCAGCTGCAGTGGGGCCACACAAACCTGGGAAGGCTGAGAGTTTATGGCTTTACTAAGTGTCTCCCTTCCTCATGCATTGCAAATATTTTTATCAGTATTCAATGATCCTACATCTGTGTTTCTTCTTTGGTTTGATAATCAAGCTGATTTCTAAATTAGGTTGTGTTTTTGTCCAGAAAAGTGGAATGTATGAGATGAGGCACAGACAAAATGTTTCTTTACTGAATTTAAATTGTATTTTATTAAATTATATTGAAATGAACTGTTTTCTGGGGTGGAAAATGGTGTTTCTTATGAAGAAAGATGCCTAAGCATTCTGTATTTGCAGACATATAACAAAACTTCTATTATTTGTCTGTCAAATAGGAATGCATCCATTTGGACAGAAAACTAAATAACCAGCAGTTAGTTTGGGTATTACAGTTTGTCATTACAGTTTATGTTCATAGTCATGGCTGTTACCTCCACGTTCTTGGAGAATAAGTGTGAATTTCTATTTTTTCTTCTCCTTCAACAGGGGATATTTCCTAAATCCTTCATCCACATCAAGGAAGCTTCTGCTGAAAAGAAAAGGTATTGAATTTATCTGTTTTATTGCCTTATTGAGCTTGTGTGCTAAAGAATGAATTTTAAGGCATTTATGTACCTCACCCACAGTAAATATCATACACACCCATGAAATGCAGACACTCTTTGTGATAGGTCTCCTTCTCTTTCCTAGACATACAGAAAATGTCATACCTGCTGAGATACCCTTAGTCCAAGAAGTTACCACTACTCTCTGGGAATGGGGGAGCATTTGGAAACAGCTCTACGTGGTAGGACATTTTACACGCTACTCGTTGCCTGTTAGTCAGTGCTATTTATCCCCACTGGGGCCTCGTTCAAATTAATGTCTGTTCCTACATTCAGGGCAGGGTCTGGGTGGATTTAAGAAATTGCTTTCTCACTACTATGCTTTTCTTCAGTGGCTTTAAATGCCTAGTGGCTTTAAACCTAGTCCAGCCAGCAGCCTTGGACTGGATGATCTTTAAGGACTCTTCCAACCTGGATGATTCTGTGGTTCTGTAAAGGGAGAGCTGACTTACTGCTGAGGAGTGGTGTAACTTCATGCCTGTTGTTTCAACCTTGAGCATCCTGTGCATGATAAATTTTTCATTATTTTGATTTGTAGTGTTGAAAAGTTTCCAGACAGGAGTATAAAGGATAACTGGGATGCATTTGAGAAGATTCATGATGCTCTTAGAGTGCTAGAATTGAAGTTCTTCAAGGGTTACTGGAAGCAAGTAGCTATTAACAATTGGCAATTTCAATAATTGTACTGACTGTTCCAGGATTCCAGCCATTGGATTTCCTTTTTCTCTGTTGGGGCAAAGGGATCTTGAATATGCTGTAGTTTTCTGAAAGGTGTCATTTGTTAGTCTTCTTGAGTAAGGCAACAATGAAAACCCTTCTTTATTTCCAGTGAATGACACTAGAACTGCTTTAGTGACTTCTGTGTTGTATTCTCTGATTTTTCTCTTGTATGTATTAATACCACAATCAAGTGTTGCTGTTCCCATCAGTATCTCATATAGAAGTTAATTGTTTTTGTAATGTTTTCTCTTGATGAGAATTTCTTAAAGAATTTTAAAACAACACAATTAAATAAAACAAAGGCAACCTAATTCCCTATCCTGATACAAACTGCTTAAATTTCATTATGATCACATGGGCTATTCTGTCCTTAAAAATATGTGAGATGAGACATCATTATTTTGCGTATTTCTCGTTCCTTCTATCATTTAGCATTAAATATGATACGTAGCTTTTAGTTGTCAAGACCAGAGTTTCACTTCAACTCAAAGCCTGAAACTTACTGAGTTTTTTTTATCTCCTAGACAAATAAGAAAGCCCAGTTCCAGCAGGTGCAGTCCATGATGTGTGACTTGATGGAGTGGCGGTCGCAGCTTCTGTCCGGGACTTTGCCAAAAGATGAGCTCAAAGAACTCAAACAGAAAGTCACATCCAAAATTGACTATGGTAACAGGTAAGTGGCCTACGCTGCTTCTGGAAAACATGATTTATCTTAAAGCACATCATCAAAGAGATGATGATCAAGTTTCATATTTAAAGGTTTGGAATTCAAATCTGTGGTTCACATCGAATCTTCCTTTTCAGACTTCTCCCTGCTCCTCCTGTGCTGGTAGTAGATGATACTATGATAAGGCTTTTCATAGCAAAATGCTTTTTCAAAATATCCATTTATTTCTAAATTATAAATACATGAGCTTGTCAATTGGGAAGATTTGGGATCAGATAACTGACCTCTATGTGCATGTATCACCAGCGTACTTGGGGCCCAAAACTCGTCCATCTGTCACAAACGCAGCTTGTGCCCAGTTGTGTTGGTGACCCTCAGAAGTGGTGCTGGGAGACTGCACTGAGTCTGCAAACAAACACATCCACACCCACACCCAATTCTCTAGGGAATTTCCAGGCAGAACTCTGGTTCTGGTAATAGAAGTGAAACTACCAGGGACAGAATAGTTATTTGACAAAATGTCTTGTCTGCTCCCTGCCAATAAAAAGTCACTGCAATACAATGTATTTTTTGGCAAAATTGTGGGATTATGTGAGGGCAGTGGCGTTCCACCATCTGATGGCGGGGGAGAGAGAGACCTTGGTAAAAAAACCTTCAGAGTATTATTTACAGGCATTAGAATCTGCTTATAAACGGTGTTTAGCTATTTTAAGTGACTGTGGTTGTTGTGGCCTCAAGGCCTCTGTGCAGCTGAAAGCCTACAATTACCTGTGGCTACACGTACAAAATGACCACAAGGTGTTGTGAAACTCTTCACTTGTTCGCTGTGATTTGGATGCAAATCTGTAATGAATTGTGTTCATACAGAGCACACTGTGGAATACACATATCCTACTGCACAGTGTGGAGCTGAATGCTCGCTCAAAACCAGAGTTCACTTTGAAGTGCTCCAATCAAAGAGGCCCAGCTGTGATTAAGACAAGATTAAAATTCATTTGCTTTCAGACTTTTGTTTTCTCGCTCTTATGTTCTTTCTGTATTATGAGACAGTAAAGTGCTTCCTTTGGAAGAGTAGGGGTGAAGGGGATGTTTGAAATTATTTGGATCACAAGCTGGATAGTGTTTGTAAGCTCCTGAAAGTGTGGGGTTGAGTTGTGTGGTGTGAAGGAAACTTGCCAGACTGTGGAGATGAAATAAAGGGGAAATTACAATGGAGGCTGGGGTCACTGTGGGAGAAGGGAAAAAAAGAGTGGCAGGAAAAAAAGGCATGATTTGTATGAGAACAGGGCAAACCAGAGCAGAGTTAAGTATTGGGACTGAAAGGGCGAGAGAGCAACATAAAAGCAGAAGGTAGCAGAAAGACCCTACACATCTTGATTACAAATGTTGAGTGTTAAAAGCAAAAAGCAATGAAGACTGCTAAAAGTCATTGAACAGGTTGAATCCATTTTATGTGAGAGGTGTTTCAATGCTTTGGTGACATTACTATAAATTCCTAAATATTGTACAGCAGCTTAAAGAAGAATCATGGTGTGTAGTTAAATTTTTCTTCAGTGAAATACTCTTGCATATATAACTTTAAATTTTTAAGTGCCTCCTTGTTTGTTATATTTCTAAGCTTTCTTCATGCAGAAGGAAATAACCCTGCCATTATGCCTTTTGTATTTTCACAGAATACTTGAGCTAGACCTGATAGTTAGAGATGAAGATGGAAATATCTTGGATCCAGATAAAACCAGTGTTATCAGCCTGTTTCATGCCCATGAAGAAGCGACTAATAAAATCACTGAGCGAATTAAGGAGGAAATGGTAGGAATGGCTGGCTAAACTTTCTGCTTCCTTTGCTAAAATCCAAACAAAAACTAGTCGAAGGATTGAAGGACAGAGTCATAAAATTTGGTGGAAACCTTCTTCTCTGACTTAAGAGTAGACCTACAGTCTTGTGTTATAAATATGGCTCAAATTGAATTGCATTTGTGCACTGGCTTTGGACTGGGCTGGGCTGAAAGCTTGTGTCTGAAGCTGGTTCTAAATCCATTCTGTATTCCTGTATGGAAATATGTCTCTTCATCCATGGACTGCTCAGTAGGCTGAATTGCATCGTGAACACTTACACTCTTGGAGGTCAGCCTGCAAACCACGACTGACCACAGCTTGTTTTCACAAGGTCTTGTGACCTCAGTGGTTGTTTGCTCAGTATTGCTGCTTGCTAGTTAGTCTGATGAAGCTGAAGAATTTAAACTCACTGAAGAGGAACTAGGATGAACTCAGCATAATCTTGTGGACACCAGAAGTTCATGTGCCAAAGCAAAGCTGACAAGTGCATAAATTAGATCTTTTTAAATGCAAAGCAGGTGACTACACTTCCTTGACCTTTTGCAACATTAAACTTCTGCAGGGATTTGTAAGCCTCTTTGGTTCTTTTCTCCTTTTATGAGAAAGTAAACTATAAAAAAGCAGGTAAAACACTTAACAGAAAATACTTGGTTTGTCATGACACTTCAATAACACCCATGACAAATCACTGGAAAACACCTTGTAATTAACTGACAATATAAGGAAAATGAAACCTGGGAGTCTGTGAGAGACTGTGGTGACTTATTTTAAAAATAGAGACAAACAATGGGTTTAGAAGTGTTAAGAAGCTGCTTCTTGGTGGTTAAGATGGGAGGCAGGTAGAATTCAGGAACCTATTTTTGAGTCAGTGAACCTGCTCAGCTGTGTCCTGATTTCAGCATGTTATTTTTCTCCTCTTCAAAGAGACTTCATTTTGCAATTGCTTCTAGCACACTGCAACCCCACTGTGATGTGGATCACAGGCCTTCTGCTACAGCTTACTGTGCTCAAAAATATATTCTTTCAGGCTTGTAGGCTTGTCTCTGTGCTGACATCTTGATACTTGCACTTTTCTTTAAGAGTGAGGAGAATATTTCCCCCTTTACATCATCGCCTACTGGCTGAAGGACTGGCCTGAGGCATGGGAGTCGTAGAAGAGCTCGAGGTGGAAGAGAATTATGAGAATTATTGAGTCCAACTCCCTGCTGTCTTTTTCAATTTGAACTATTACATATGCTAGAACGTGAAACTGCTCGTGGTATGGCACCATTTCAATTCATGGATTATTATTAACTAACTTTTCCTCCTCCTGAATAGTCGAAGGATCAACCAGATTACGCATCGTACTCCCGAATGTCGTCATCCCCCACCCACAGCCTGTATGTCTTTGTGAGGAATTTCGTTTGCCGAATTGGAGAGGATGCAGAGCTCTTCATGTCACTCTATGATCCACAGAAGTCAACAATTATAAGGTAAAGCTTCCTCCTTTGACTGCAGAAGAGTGGCAAATAAAACTGGCCAAAACGAATTAAAATAATTACCAATGTGCTGTAATAATATAATAATGCAAAGAATATATAAATAAAAGGAGGGAAACCAGAAGCATGGACAGATCTTGTTGCTGGCTGCTACTAAAGGGTTCTAAGTTCCCAAATATTTTCATAGGTAATTCCTGGATTGAACGTTTCTGAAGTTTGGAAAAGCCTGAGCCCGTTTCAGATTTAAGAGATTGTTCTAGATGGGCACTATTGTGGCGTTTGGAATAAAGTGCTGAAGGAGGAGGAGTGGAAAAAAATTAAATTTATAAATTTCTGGGTAGATTAAGATTCTGTTGAGTATTCCCATCAAACAATGATGATGATAAACTTGCCTCAAAAAAAGGTACCCATTTGTGTTATGTTCAAGTTACTCTTTTAAAACTTACTGTTGATACTTTTATAGTGTTTTTCTTGTCTTTTTAGTCTGGTCTTAGATTTAAACCATCACCACAGACTGTTTGTTATGCAACTTTTGTACTGTGTAAAGGGAGATTTTTTGCATCACTTGACAATGAGATATTTATCTTCCAAACAGTGAGAACTACTTGGTGAAATGGGGGAGTCGAGGCTTTCCAAAGGAGATTGATATGCTCAACAACCTTAAAGTGGTGTTCACAGTAAGTGTTTTCCAGGTTACTTTCCTTTGTATTTGCAAGTGAAATTGTCTCTTCTCTGTGGTCACTGTCAGACCTTGTAAAGAGTGAGCAAGATGAAGAAGGAAGCAGAGGTGATCTTAGAGCAAGGTGACAAGTCACAAAGTTCTGTAAAGCAATGACAATGCTTCAGTGACCTTTCTTCAGGCCACTTTGCTGCCTCATGAATTTCTCGATGATTTATTTATTTGTTTTTATCTGCTGTATCTCTTGATTGTTATTGTTCTCTCTATTTATCTTACCGTATTTTTTTTTTTCAAACTTTAAACTGTCAGTTTTTTCATCCCTTTGATGTGCTCAGGCTTTTTTGTTTGTTGAGTTTTTGGGAGGTTGTTTGATTTGGGATTTTTTTTGTTTACTTTTTTTTCCCACTGGTTGCTAAGGTTCCATTTATTACTGGAGGTCCTGTTTCAATTTCACAACTTGTTTTTTCCCCAAGTAACGCTATGATTCTTTTTCGTTTGTATCTTAGGATCTTGGAAATAAAGACCTCAGCAG
This sequence comes from Mohoua ochrocephala, assembly GCA_013398855.1. Classification (NCBI taxonomy): domain Eukaryota; kingdom Metazoa; phylum Chordata; class Aves; order Passeriformes; family Acanthizidae; genus Mohoua; species Mohoua ochrocephala. The sequence goes on from VZTA01026311.1 coordinate 16,460, forward strand.
AGACAAAATTTATTTAGTTTGCCAAATAGTCCGAGTGGGAAGGATGGACCTGAGAGACAGCAACTCGAAGAAATACACACAAGGGCTCCGGCGGCCTTTCGGAGTGGCAGGTACCTGGCGTCCCCTGTGCTGGGGCTGAATCGGGATATCTGTGATTTTTGCCAACCCTGGACTGTTAAAATCTCTACCAAGACATGTCAGGATACACAACAGCTCTATCAATTGTTTTCTCTACTTTTTCAAGTCTGTAAAGGCTGCACCTACATTAACATTTTAGTTCAAGTCAGAAATGCGCTTTTGAATTTAATTTCCTGATTATTCACACAGTGCCAGGCTGTGCGAGGGAAAACACAGCACCAGTTTAATAATAGATTCCCTTGCAGATGAAATGAAGTCAGAAATTATGTCCCAAAGTCACCACCAAAGCTCTGATACCTGTATTCTCAGG